>JAVDBV010088016.1:0-10788 GCA_032619315.1 Piper longum | reverse complement strand
ACGTTCTCCGGGTGTGAGGAACTCAAACGCGGAGAACGTGGAGGTTTACGGGTACTGTTTAGTACAACGCATGTTATGACTTGTGGTTCAAAGGGTACTGAAGGCGACTGCCTGAGAGTACTCGGCCTTCGGCTCAAGGCCAGGAGTAATATGGAGGACGTAAAGGCTGAGATGAACGAGAATGATATTTGACGCAAGACGCGAGAATGAGATTTGATGCAAGACAAGATAGCGAAGGAAAGAGAATGAGATGGATAGGGGACGCTGCCGCTCGAGGGCGACGGCTCCTGTTAGTGCCCTTGTGAGAGTTCTTGAGGAAGTATATGGTTTTTATTCAACCGGAGGGTTAGCTGTCCTGTGCCAGTTTGATATTAGTTATTTTCCAGACCGGTAATGCTCGTTACTGACGGTTTTTGTACTATATGTAGGTGACGACTATGAGGTGAAAGTGTCAGCCTGGACGAAGGAGCAATGAGGTCTTTTGCACACACACATATATTCGGTGACTGAATGTTTAATATTCTGTTTTTACTTTTATTATATTTGAATTGATGTGAAGTAGTGAAAAACATGATAATATGATTGAATGCTAAGAAATAATGTCATGATGTGAATAATGAATAGAGGACATAGGTGGTCTTAATCTTAAGACGCCGAGAGTAGATTCGGGTCGGCTTAACCGAATCTAATAGATTATCGAACGGTTCGGTTACCGGTAGCATTTGCGGGTCGGTTCAAGGGTGAGCCGAGTCGGGGTGTTACATGTGGAGTCTATTATTAGACTTTTGATTTTTCTTATTTTAGTTGTTATTATACTTCTGATTTGTTTGCATGACAATAAGATTTTGGTTCATTTTTTAGATCTTAGTTGATTCTAAATTTTGGTTATCTAATATTTTATTTCATGACATGACTTAAAATTTAAACCTTAACTAATACTTTGCGTATCCATTTATTTATGGTGATAAGTTAAGAAAAAATTAGTTTTTGAGACATTTAATTTTTTGTTGCAATACTTGGCCTGTAACTTGGAACAAGTAGGTCGTTACATCCGATTTGTGTGAAATTCAGTGTGCCATAGTTTTTCCACATTCTAGACACAACAATGAAGTTTATTTTATTATTGGAGCACTAAAAGTACTAATTTTGAAGCCTTCAAGGGACGAGCTATTTTTAGAGTTAACAAATTAAAGTGACAAAAAATGTACTAAATTTTATAATTTGTAAAAGAATCAGAAAATTAGTGAATTGTGAATAACAATCTCACTGGAGATTGACTTGTTGGATCTCACATTGAGATCGAGGTGGAACGATATGAAAAAATTTCAACGGTGTCTTGCGCTTTATTTACCTTTCGTATTCTCAACTCGACATTCATAGGTAATCGTGCCCTGGCATGATCCCCCTTATCACCCGAGCCTTTCAATCTCAACACCTACAATTTTATTTGCTTGAGCATCTAGCCAACGGAGTGCTTGTTGCTCAAACAATTTCCTTTGCTAAAAGCTTCTACTAAAGTTGATTAGGTAGGGAAGTTGGTTTAAGCGACATCTAATTAGGACGAAGTTAATTGGTCATTTGAGATTTAAGTCAGCAACTTGTTGTTTTACTTATATTAATATTTTTTTCTAAACATATTAATATTCTATTAGATTTAAATAAGAATACCCAAGAAATTTATGTTTGTTCTTTGTCCAAAAATATGAGCTGGTTAAGAGAGTGAGTGGAAAAAGCATAAGGTTCTTGGAGCTTCTGATTGGTTGCTTTGGAGAGGAAGAACAGGTGATTAGTTTATAAATTTAAAAATGTGTGCTAATCATCAGCTAAATGGTAGGTTAGCATGCTACCATGTGCCATATCTACTCAAATATTTATGAGAAAGGAAAGCACTAAGAAGCTTAATTTGTCAAACACACGTTGAAGAGCCACCTAAGGAATCTCCACCCTTAGAGCTCTAAATGAGTCACGGTTTTGTTCTTGCCTCTTGCATCTTCTTACCTTCATCTTTTAGCTAGCAATAAAAATATATTTCGTAATTGGCTTATTTAATCATAACGAATACGTAAATTCTATTTTCCCCCTTTTCTTCTACATTTAAAAAAATAGTTAAACCTAAATGCTAAAAGGCCATGAGATGTGGCTTTACACTTTATATAATAACCTAGCCCAAGTCAAAATTGATCAGATTTTATACTTGAGTCGAGGCATTACAATTAGATCATTTAATATCTGTTTTTTTTTTAAAAAAAAAGAAGTTCCTCACACTTGATAATGTCTAGTTTAAATTTCGATTGGCCATGAATAATTACACATCTATATGTACCCACCTCGCCAAATGACCTAAATCGCCCAGGAAGATTAAAAAAACCTTGTATGACAATAATTTTTTGACCAATTATCATCCATCTTACATGTTATGGGAAGATAAGAAACATATAACAAGCAACTCTTATGTCTTGTAATTGCTTTGTTCATGTTTCCTAATCAGCCCCATTTGATAATCATATTTTAATTAGTGTTATTACTTCATCTCATGTGTGTGGTTCCCCATAAACCCCAAAAGCCAGATGTTAGTACTCATCAAACCTAAACACCATGGACCACAAATTCATATTATTCAACACCAAGAAATTAATTGAAGGATTCCTCATGCTTAGCATGTAGTAAGCATTTAGTTTAGCGCAATACCATTAAATAGTGCTGATGATAATCTTGTTAATTAACTATGTTACAGGTTAGTTGATATAGTTAAGGTAGCATATGCAAGATTGTATTTTCCTGACCTTCAAAAAAGTGAGAGCCTCATCAGTTAATTGCATACCCAAAAACTAATTTGTGGTAGTTAGAAAGACTAATATATTTTGAAACTATGCATTAAACTCTTTTTTGTTTTTCATTTTTATCAAAGTGAGCACCTCTATGCCTTAACCCGGTTAGTTTTAGCCTATAAGTTAGTGTATTAAGTGAGAAAGTCGAATTTTTATTGCCCTAGTTAACGGGGTTGGGTTTGAGTCGAATCTGGCTATTTTTGTATTTGATTCGAATCTGAAAATCCGAACTCGAATCCTACCCAAATCCAAAGTTTGCATTTATTTTATTTATTATATTCATATCCAATCTGAATTTGTAAAACTCAAATTCAACCCAATTGACTAAAATAATATAAATAATATAGATTATAATATAATTTTATAAAACATCACCTATTCGGAAAATATACAAATTGGATCACATTAAATCAATATCCGATTCGAATATTTTCGAATATATTATATATCCGAATAGGATTCAAAATTTTTTTAGATTGGATATAATTAAAAAGGTCTCAAATTTATAGATATTGAATACCTAATTAGGTCAACTGGGAATCATCTAAACCATTCTAGGATTTAAAACGGGGCAAGTTAAATAATTTTGGTAACTCAGCAATAGTACATCATTTCCTATACATTATGTGAGTTAGACACAAAGAAAAGTTGAAATTAAACATAAAAAATAAAGAAAAAAGAACTAAAAGTATGACATGGCTTATATCATAATTGAAAAAAATATATTCATGAACAACTCCTAAGCATATTCAGCTCCATTAACAAAGGAAAAGAGAGATGAACGGGCAACATGTGGTTCCTCCTGTAAATCACATGCATCTACGGAACGACAAATATGACAAGATCATCAACAAGTTTGGTGATCCAAACTGGACCTGGATCATTGCATGCAAGGATGAACACCCTCAAAGATCAACCTTGAGATTATAACAATGGTGTACATCTCTTGCCTGCTACAACATGCAAGAGAAAAGGAGAATGGAAGGCACGAAGTAAAGGAGTGCCACCTTTTTATTCTCTCGTCTTTTGTAGATCTGACTGGGAATGATAATCACAGATTACTTACTCTGGTGGGGGCATTGAACTTTTCCAGCCTAGCAGGCACTTATTTATACAAGAGAATGTTGAATATAATATGACACTTCCCTCTGCTGTTCTCTCTTGCATGACCTGTCTATGTTGCTTCCCTTCCTCTCTTCTATTCCTAGTCTGTCCCTTCTCAGCAAGCAAGCTTTTTATTCTTCCAACATTTAGTTTGGATAGTAAGTTGTTGAGCGGAGAGTGCGTCTGCAATGGAGGAGCTGCCATTGCAGTCTTATCTTCAGATGGTGGTGGGATCTGATCACCATCTTGATCAAGTGGTGGCTAATGAGGTAAACTCTAGTCTTGATCAAGTTATTACAGCAAATTTTACAGTTCTTGATCATCCATTGTTGCCTACTAATCCCATGCTTAACTTCCTTAGCAACTCTCATGTATCTCCTTTCATCAAATCATCCTCATCAGTCCCTTCCATTGAGATTCTTGATAGGACCCAATTTTCTTCCCCTTCATTATCTTCAATAGATTCCTCTTCACCTGTCCATCCCAAACTACTCACCTTCTTCTTAAAGGACCAGGAGTGCACCGTGGGCAAACCAGCAGCAGCTCTTCAGAGCATTGTGCTTGATCATACCAAGATTGATTTCCATTCATGTCCAAAGCAGCAGGAGCTAATCAGTTTTCAGTTGCTTCAAACTGATCAAAAGCTTGCCCACTCTCCTTCCATTTGCTACCAACGTGATTGGCTGGGAGTGGCAAGAAGCCCACAGATGAAACTCTCAGGAAAGAGGCTAAATGGGTCTCTCCAGAAGAGTCCCTCCTTCCCCTCTGCGTCATCTTCTAAGAAGCTCTTCAGAGGGGTGAGGCAGAGGCATTGGGGGAAATGGGTAGCAGAGATAAGGCTTCCAAGGAACAGAACAAGGGTTTGGTTGGGCACATTTAATACAGCAGAGGAAGCAGCATTTGCATATGACACTGCAGCTTATAAGCTTAGGGGGGACTATGCTCAATTGAACTTTCCAGACCTCAAACCCCAATTGAAGGCGAACTTCGCAGATGGATCATCTTCTTCCTTCTCTATGGCCAATGCTCTATGTTCTGCAACTTCTGTTCGGTTGGATGCAAAGCTCCAAGCTTTTGGTGAAACCAGCAATGGCAAAGCTAGGCCAAGTGTGAAGTCTGAAAGAAAGGAACCACTTTTAGAGGCAGGGGCGAGCAAGAGGACTTCTGATGCTTGTGGGGTGGCTGCAAATTATTCTGGATTGAATAAGAGTCCACAGGATCAAGTGACGGAGAATGATGGTGTTTTGTTGAGCAGGATACCTTCCTTGGACATGGATATGATATGGGCAGCTCTTCCTGTCTCAGATTCATGACAATAAAGAGTTGTCTTTCTCTCTAGTGTAGATTGAAAAAAAGAAGAGAGGATCATATAATCTTGTTTCCATTGTGCACTTTCAAGTTTTTATTTGAATTGATCATTTCCTAAGAAGGTGATTCATTATTTTTATTATTGGGAAATTCCTACCCAAGCTACCAAGAACTTCCTTTAAATGAAATTTACGCAACTATACAGGAGTAAACTATTGAGGAAGTTTCTTGCCAGTCCAACAGTCTTAACTTCAAAGAACGAAAGCACCCATCTTACCAAAATATGCTGTACACAAAAGGTAAGTTTAACTTTGTCAAAAACCTTGTGAAATCAAATGCTTCTAACTCCCACGACAAATCGCAGGAAACACAATCAATTGATTTGATTACTCCTAGTTCTCTTAACAACAATTTGCATTGACGATGGATCAAAAAAGAAAACAAGGCTATCCACATTTGTTATGAAGACTGATTTCATAACTAGTGAGTAGTGAGCACTAACAGAAGACAGAACATGTGAGGCCATTGTTGTTTGAGTTTGACTCATCGTTTCGGAAATTACTGAATGACAAACCCTTCCATAACTTCTCTTCACTACTTGATGGCAACATTATGGCAGGCCCTCCCCTGCATCAAACAAAAACAGGGTTAGAATTAACTATGATGCAAATCTCATGTACAGAAATTATATTTTATGATGATTAGCGAACAAGCGAACACATTAACAGCTTTCTTCGCAAAGGAGATTTTCTTACTTAGGTCATCGAGGGAGATACTACCAACATTTACTCCTGTTTTTATCAACTGAATTTTGCCTGCAAAGACATTGAATGAGGCCTGGTGAGAAAAAAAAAAGGTTGTCTTTCACTTTTTAGCAGCCTTTGAAGTTGCAGGATTTTAGAACTGGCAAGATATCACAAACTAATGATACTAAAACTATACGGCTGAAACAAGACACACACACACAACACAGGTGTGAGAAGCATCATTTAGCTATTTGTTAGCAGTAAAGTGATAAATTTTCCATCAGCAAAACTCAGCACAAGTACTAGGTAAAAGTTCAGGATAAACTGGATAAGATATATATTTCAATTACAGATTTTTTTTAAGACATGCATTTAAAAAAATATATAATTGAGCAGCCACGAACAATTTTAACAAATGCAAAATTATAGATTAGAGAGGAAATATGCTCAGTCACAGCAGAGAATCAACACTTCCTTCCCTACCATTAGTTATCCAGCCAATTTATCCAAGAAAAATAATTCATTTGTACGGCCTTTAGACTATTGACTATAATTCAGACTTTCTAATTTCTAAAGCTTAAATAAATCATTTTTTATCTTATCTATTTCGTTTCATAAACTTCTTAAATGACAGTCAAATTTGTATTTCATATCAATTTTCTGGAAAGAAGTAGAACCACAACATGGACGACTATCACTTGCTTCATGCATAGACCAAAACCGTACAAGAACTATGATACCTTTATTAAATCATGAATGATTATGAAACTATATGCATTGTGATTAGCCATAGGTGGGGGGACTATGATACCATAGACCAAAACTGTACAAGAACTATGATACCATTATTAAATCATGAATGATTATGAAACTATATGCATTGTGATTAGCCATAGGTGGGGGGACTAGCTGTTTCAAGAGAAACAGGGCTAAATTTTGTAAACATAAACCACAGTCATAAAAGGCCATCAGGAAAGAATATTGTGGAAATGAAAATTTTGACTTACCATCTCGACGAACACATATCTCTGGTATATTTTTCACTTGCCCAGTGATGCTATCATTGTACACTCTCATCTCGATATCCCCTTCAACAAATACCGAAGAGCTGAAAAGGAACAAAGTAATAAAGAAGATACTTAAAGCATAGGAATGCAATTGCATCCAATAATTTTAGCTCTTCGCTAAACATCTATTATAGATTCATTGAAGCAAATGACACTTGCTATGCAAAATTTAAAAAGAATGGCATTAACTGGCTTCCCTGGAGCAGGAAGACACAAGGGAAGACAAATACCAAAGTTATAAACAAAGAATGGCAGTAACTGGCTTTTCTTAGGTACTTTTTAAGGAATTAAAATGAATTTTAGTATGTAAATTGTTGGACATTGATGCAAATTGTTTCATAACTTCTTATGTAGGGCTGTTCATGGGCTGGTCTGAGTCGAGTTTTCCAAAACTCGTGACCAGCTCGTTAATGGTTTTAATCGGTTCGAGTTAACTTTTTACAATTTTGAGTTCGAGTCGAGTTACTAAAAAAACAAAAAACCGAGCTTGACCCGAGCCCGTTTAAAAGGAAAAGTCGAGCCATTCGAGCTTCAATTAGGGTAGGGGAATGGGGGAAGGAGCGACGGTGGTTTGGGAGTTGTGGCGGCTGCTTGCCAGTGACCATCGACAGGCAATGGGCGACGGGTGATGGGCAGCAACGGGAGACGGGCAGTGACCGGCGACGGGCGATGGAGGTGTATGCCCAGTTGGTGAGGAACCCGATCGATAGTGTCATCAAGGTTTGCAGACAATCCGATGGGGTTTTTGTGAGTGACTTGGGTGGGAAAGGTTCGATCTTGATTAGAGTTGGCTTGGTTTGTTTTGTTGCAGGAAATTTGGCTTGCGATGAACACGAGTGGGATCTATTTGTTATTGTCGACAAAGGCGTTGTCGATTACGGAGATTGACAATCGAAGATATTGGAAGCACCTTCCTACCGATGAATCTCGGTATAAGCTTGTGCTACATATTGACTCCTAATTGATGATGTTATTTATTGCAGATATAATGGATGCCCTTCCATTTTTGAGGTTAAGATTGTGCTATCTGGTTGAATTATTAATGATCTCTGCTGTGGTGGTTCCTGTTTGTTGACATAATTAGTTGAGGTTTTTGTAGAAGATTAAAAATTGTTTGAGCCCCCAAATTTGGTACTCTTATCAGTCTCTTGTGTAAGGATGAACCTGCATCAAAAATGATGTCTACGCAATTGATTTGGTTGTACACAATCATGTTGACTGCTACAGCTGTGAAGCTTGCCCTTTGGCTTTATTGTAGAACCTCGGGGAACAAGTTAGTTCCTGCCTATGCGAAGGTAGTGAATAATCTTTCTGTGTATATTAGATTCTATAGTAAAAGATGTTGAAGAACTATCCTATTAAACTCCCCTCCCTTGTTTGAGGATCATTACTTTGATACCGTAACAAATGTTGTTCGCTTAGCTGCTGCTATCCTTGGTGATAAATTTTTCTAGTGGATAGATCCAGTTGGTGCTATAATTCTTGCTGTGTATACAATTTCTAATTGGTCGGGCACGGTGTTGGAAAATGCATGTACAAAGTGATAAAAAGGGCCATGCAAGCAGCCAGTTTAAAATATTGGGCCATTAACTCTTTTTTTCTTTGAATTAAGAAAATACTATTCACATCTCTTTTCTAATTATAAAAGTTTAAATGTTATATACACATACATACATTACCATGGCAATGCCAGGGTTTTTTTAAAAAAAATTGGTTACACTTGTAGTTTTTTTGTATTTATTACAGCTCGTTATCAGTATTTAAAGTTGTCAAATATATATATTGGGAATGATTTAAGGCATGCCAATTGAATTGAGTTTGTTTGCCATTAAATTATTTGGTTGGAACTTGACATGGAGTATATGAAACGTCCTAGTTTACTTTCATTGAAAGCAATATACCGAGTTGAGTTGAGCCTATTCAAGTTACAAGTCAATCGAGTTATGAGTTGAGTCGATCCGAGTTTAATAGAACTCGTGATCGACTCATTTGTTACCAAGTCGAGTCAAGTTATCGAGTTGAGTTATAAATATAACGAGCTTGGGCCAGGTCGAGTCGACTCATTAAAACTCGTGAGTCAACTCGACTCGTGAACAACCCTACTCTTATGAGCACTATCTAATTCGACTATGTTGAGAAATGCACACTGCAGCCTCAATAGAACCTAAACTCTACTTGAATAAGCAGTCCCCAAGATAATTATAAAAAAAAGAAAAGAAATAAAGGTTGTTAGACTTTGAATCAAACTGTTTCATAGCTTCTCATGAGCAGTATCTAATCTGATTATGATGAGAAATGCACACTGCAGCCTCAATAGAACCTAAAATCTACTTGAATGCGCAGCCTCACAAGATAATTAAAAGAATAAAAAAGAAAAGAAAAAAAATATAATACAGATTCAAGATAAGGTAAGGCAGATCTTTCATGACATATGAGAATGAGAATGAGAATGCCCTCATTAAAAGGCATACGTAACCAATACATGGAAAAAAAATATCCGAAAGTAAATGAAAACAAGGGCCCATATACGTACTTCTTGACGAGTTGTTGAACAGCATAAGATCCTAGGAAGGTATTGTGCACAGCAATACGATGCCATTGAGCAGGTTTTGATACTTGAGGTGAATTAACTAGTCGCTGGTCATACATTCCAGCAGTTCCAACAGTAAATATGGTGATAGTCCTCCCATTTCTTAAAATTTTCTGCAGTGGAGGCTGTCCAACTTTCCCACAAATAATTGCCTAAAGCAGAAATTGCAAAACATTCTACTTATCACTCAAATTGTGCTCACCGATATTGCAGCTAATTAGTCAATCAAGAAAAGAAAAAACAAAACTGCATAACATAAAAATACCTTATGGACACCACGGAAGTTCCGGCCTCTTTTGGGGTCAACGCCCTGAGGCTGTAGATTTCCCTTGTCAGTTAAAAACTCATCGCCATCGCTATTGCCATCCTCGTCAGCATGGCCTATTCCTTGATTGTTCTCTCCATAATCATCAAATGACATTGTAGAGTGCCATAGGTGGGGAACCCTTCGCAGTCCTTCATATACAATAAAAAAAAAATGAACAAAAGTGTTTCTACAATGCCCTTCCAATTCGGCATCCTGAAAACTTCATTGATCACTTTGATCACTACAATAAATTCGCCTTTCATTTTTTTTCACAATCCAGGGGCTCATCACATTACAAATATACATTGATCAGTTGCTTAAGACACTAGCAATATGACATGCATAGATGGAATCTCCACGTATTCAGCAAAAACAAATTCTACCTTCCAATAACTAATTAAGCAAAGGCCAACTAGCAATTCTTGATTCTAATACAACTCTTTTTCTTTCTAGTAAGAAAGAAAGGAAGTGGGAGAAGCAAGAAGTCAATAATAAATCAACGAAGCATAATCTTGTACACCACTCAACATTTGTTGAACCGATTGTACCATGGCCTGCGTTCTCGCCGCCGGAGGGGATCCGGTAGCCTCGAGAGGGTGGAGAGGTGAAGCTGCTCCATGGTCTAGCCGGACGTTTGGAGGTGTCCGGCGCGGAGCATGGGAACAGCCTTTGGCGAGAGGGGGATTGAGAGAAGCAGCGATGGCAGCGGTGGAGGAGGAAATGGGTGGGCATCGGAGTGCGAAGGAGGGATGCAGGGTCGCGCGTCTACCACGCTCGCTCTCTCTCTCTCTCTCTCTCTCTCTCTCTCTCTCTCTCTCTCTCTCTCTCTCTCTCTCTG
>JAVDBV010088015.1:0-28923 GCA_032619315.1 Piper longum | reverse complement strand
AGTGCTGCGACAAAGTTAATGATTGTGGCCAAATGCTAAATTTACTCTTGTTTGTTACAGTGTGATTTTATAGGATTAAGACAGCTTGAATTTTTATGAACAGTTCTCTCAGTGGCTTTATCTTGTTCATTTGCAGGTTGGGGGTGGGCTCACTGATTTCATCATTTTACTATTTGATTCGCTAGCTCTTCAAACATTTTGCCGGCGGATGCATTTCTCTCTTGGTGCTGGTTTAGGTGCCGCGGCAGGACCTGTGGGACGAGTAATGGAAGCCGATCTCCAGGTGGGAACCAATGGATCAGGCCTGTGCTAGACATACAGCTGCCCCACTGTTGACTTGGGGGAAGAACGGTGACTCCCTTGACCTTGGGTAGAAGATGGGTCATATTTAGAATGTTAAGGCGCAAGAGCAGCACAGGGTTTATAGAATTTTTTACCTATATTATACATTTTGATTAAGACATTTTTGGACATTGGAGGTTTGCCTTTATCCATTATATCCATCGCAAAATTTTGCTAAGTGAGAAAATCGAGAATGGAATTAGCATCTCATTTAATGTATTCTATATCAAAATCAAATATAGTTAGAGGCATTTACCAACGAGTAAAGATGTGTTTTGATACAATATTTTGAGCATCTTTTTTTTAAATATCCTTGATAATTTTATAATCAATTTTTAATAAAAAGTTCAGATTTAACAAATCAACCTCAAACTTTAAAATACAATTAACTATACTAAGCATTTACTTCTTAACAGTAGAATACTTTTATTGAGCAAGTTTCCATACGTATTACAATATTTTTATTATTAATTGTTTGTTTTAATATACCCACAAACCTAGGTCCTAATTTTTTTGTTTGATATTTTGAACAACCTTGGTGTGAGCACTAGGCCATGTTAGAGGGTTCTTCTTTAAGCGCTGTCATAGCAATTCACAATCCATTGCTAAATCTTTATAAAATCCAATACATAATTTAAGTTTTAAAGAAACCTTTGTAATTTAGTTTTATCTTTTAGTTTGTCTTAAAACTTACTAGAAAAGTCAATCACTTTTTAAATAGGGAAAATATAACTATTTTCTATATCATGTCCTAAATCCTTAATTTTGGTTTAGACTAGATTCATTTTTCTTTTAGTTAGAACTATACCATTGTTCTTTGTTATTTTATGTTATTGGGTTAAATGTTTATAATGTTGTTTTATGCCATTACTATATATTAGTACATCATCTATATAAACAACGAAGAAATAGGCTTATAAATTGAAAATATCATTCATAACTTTCTGAAATTCTGATTGAGTATTTTTCAAACCAAATGGTGTAATGTTCCACTCATATTGCCCAAAGGGGATGTTAAATAGTGTCTTATATCGATCTTTTTAACTAATCTGAATTTGAAAAAAATTAGATTTTAGATCAAACTTACTAAATAATTTTGCTTGATGCAATCTTTTAAAAAGATCTTTTTCATTTGGTATTGGACATCGCATCTATTTGAGAACTTTATTTAATAGTTTATAATTAATTACCAACCTAGGAGCTCCACATTCAATTTCAATTGTTTTATACACTTAAATCACTGAACATGACCATAGAGACGTACTAGGTCTAATTAAGTTTTTTTTATTTAATCCTTAATTTCATTTTGACAATATAACACTATTTCCTTGTACATTTGAATAGGCCTAACTTTCGTCGAGGTTTGACTTTCATGAAAGTTTTCTTCATAAAGAAGATAAACTTCATGCCTTTTGCATTCCCAAAAAGCTATCGGAAACTCACTACATAATTCATCCTCAAATAATTTTTAGAATGTTTTAATTTTATTTTGATTTTGTAGTAATTCTATTTTTTGTTTAATACTTAGAATTTGAAATTTTTCTTTAATAAAATTAATATGAGCATTTTTTCTTAAAGATTATTCTTTTAAAGATAAAATTAAGGTTTTTCGCTTTGGAAATTCTAATTTGAAAGTTACCTCTTCACCTTTGATTTTCATATGGATTCCTATGTCATCAATAGTAAAATATTCTCATAACTAATAAAGGGGTTTCCTAATATTAATTTTGTACACATATTTTCTATAAGAATAAATGTCATATACATACAAATTTCTTAAATACATACTGTGATATTTGATAATTGATATTTTATTTTTAATTTTTTGATCATTGGTAGTAGACATGACTTGGGTAGTTTTTTCATAGTAACGAATAGGTATTAACCCTTCCGTAATACTATTTCGATCGTCTCCTATATTTACTAATGTTAAAGTTTATAGAGTAAACTCTTGATCAATAATTATTTTTATTTTTATAACGTGTCTTCTTGATATAGTTTGCTGAATGACGTTTAAATATTCATCAGGAATTTCTCTCTTTTGATGATTTGCCAATATGAAATTCTGAATCCTCAAAGTGATTTAAATCATCAGATTGTTCTTGATCTATTTCTTTAGCTATATTACCTAATTCCATAATTCCTATTCTTCTTCTTAATTGAACAACTTCAAATTTTAGTTCATTAATCTATATTTGTAGATCCTGAATAAACAAGGGCTTTTCCTTTTTCATATGACCTAAAATCTAAGTCATTGTACACGCAGGATTAACAGCAGCTTCAATTTTAAGTTTTAACTTCTTTTGTTTAATGGTTTCTAAAACTTTTTTTTCATACTTCTTTGTTGTTCTTTTATCTTCTATTGAATCTATTAAATCTAATAAGTTTGATTCTTGAGCTCTAATCATGTTTATACTAAGATCATTAAGATTCATAGTAGCCTTGTAATGATTATACTCACAATCACTATCTTTATTATCAATAAACCATTTTGAAGTCTCAGAATCTTTTAATTCCAATAATTATAATTTAGATTCATCACTTTAATTTAATAGATCTAAAAGTTCTTATTTTTCTTCATCAGATATTAACAGTTCATTAATTTTTCATTTTACCCAACAATGGTTTCTAATGTGCCCTAAAATTTATTATGTCCTTTATCCCTCTCTGTTCTACAATTACGGGCGTGTGATCATGAGCCGCTTCAACTTCCCTCACATATCTCTTCCTATATTCTTTAAACCACATGAACTCTTTATCCAGAGCTTAGAACTTAGCCACACGAGTGAGATAATTATAAATTTATGCAAACATATTACTTTATTGTAATCAACTCTTTATAATTTGACCCGATTTAACTTAAACACAAACTTATTAGTTTTGTAACGACTCATCTCAAAGTATAAATTAATGAATATAAGTCAACTCTTTAAAATTGACTAACTAAATTTAAGATTTATACTTCATTCTCATTTATAAACTTGATTTTACCCAAATAAGTATTAGATGTATTACTAATTAAATTTTATCCTAATAAGTATTAAATATGTGACTAAATTGAAAATTTTCATAAGTTTTATTTTAAAAATATTTTGCATATTGTTGCATTTTAGGGTACATTGTTTTAATAATAATAATAATAATAATAATAATAATAATAATAATAATATATCCAAGTTGTCTTAATTTTAACGATAATATTGTTTTAAAAATTAATGCACGTTTCTTTTTCTTAATAGTTAATCGATCCATTTATAATTTTTTTACTAGATATAAGACGTTGATGGAAATTTTTATTTATACGTATTTCCTCAATTTACCAATAACTACTACGTGAAACATCATCAACATAAAAGTAAAATATAGACGAACACGGAATTTCAACATTTCATAATTAATCTGGAATAATGTGACTTTATCAGTTTAAGTTGAAACATTATTTATGATCGTTACACCCAGATTAAGAGAATACAATCTGCCATGTTAACTTATAGGATGAAAGAATACGATGTGTTTCTCATAAAATAAAATAAAAACTAAACACGATATATACGGGTGACCTCCACTTGAGACTTGAGAACATGAGGAGATGAATTATACGCCTTCATATATATAAACAATTGTACATTAAACCCTTACCTTCTTGACTCTGTTAATAAGAAAGGATCCAATACAATTGTTCATTATCTAATACTAATAAGCTGTATGAAATGTTGATTTTTGGGTCGACCTGAGAGGCCAAGTAAATTCATATCAAATCAAACTATAATCGAGCTAAAAACGATCTCATATACCCAGATTAATCGAACCAAACACAATCCTACTACTAAATAAAAATATTTACAGAATGGAAAAAACAAAGTAATGTATAATGAAAGAATACCAGTACATTACACAGGTTGTGCTCGGTGTAAGTGGCAATCAAGTCGGTGGCATTCTTCAAGAACCAAAACAAGCACGAGAGAAGATGAAAAACATCGCATGGAACACATAACCTTTTTCTTTTTCAGTCACACATTAACCTGACTCGTAGCATATTATGCACCATTTGTATTTTGTAATTTGTAAGCATACTACAATTTGATCTAAAAAACTTCATTCTGAATCCACCACATCAAACTCAACAACTTGGATCCAACAAGTCTTAGCAAACACGGCAATGCGAACTACAAGTATAGTTGAATTAGTTCATCACTGACCACAGACGGTGTTAAAACACCAAGATCCGTGAATAAAAGAGTGAGATATTGAGGGGGAGTGTAGTCTCTGGCTGACGTCTCAACCTCCACGTCTGAAGGTATGGGCACCCCAAAGTCAATTGGTCGGGGGGCAGGAGCTAGATCCTTCTGATCCAAGGGATACAAGCGAGCAAACTGTAAGATAAGTTTGAAGATGTTAAGGATCATAAGAGCAAAAACTACTCGAAGATCAAGACTTCTTTTCATGCCAAAAATTGTCTACAAAGTTGTCAAAAAAAGCAGACACTGCTTCAATATCTTGCAATTAGGCATGCAACTAAATAGTCATCCTATTGCTTATTGAAAGAGATAGCTAACACCAAAATGCTTTTGGTGAATTTGTACAATGTAGATGATGCACCACTTTCATTGGACACACCAAATTTACTTGTAAATAATGCGAGTGTGTATCCAAATCCAGTGTCAGCACCTAAAAATAACTCATGATTAATGGCAGTAATTGACTCTTAAACAACATCAAGTTTCCATACCTTATAGCTTTCAGCAGCAACATAGACAGGTTTATTCATGCTGTGGGCCACAAGTGCAATTTGATATGTTCCCATCATATTGATTATCCCGCCACTTTCCACCACCCCATCTGCTCCAACAAGGACCATGTCAACCTCATCCATGGTATATGCCACTGCAGAATCTATAAGAAGCTTTACTGGAACATTAAGCTGCCCCATTTCCTTAGAAAAACGTAAGCCAGTACGGTCAGGTCTTCCCTCTGCAAATCACACATGAACTATACTATCAAATAATCAGAACATTCAAACTCTTAAAAAAAAAAAATCACAAAGCATTGCCACCTAACTATTTTATGATCATGGTAACAAAAAGGAAACAAGATTACATGCCCAAATAATATAACACAGACAGGAAGTGTAAGGGGAACAACCTGTACAAAACACACGAAATAATTTTCCTCCTGACGCTGCCATCCTTAACACTTCGAAGACAACTCTAGAGTAACCATGAACCAAAATGGTACACCCATCAAATATAAAATCCTGACTAAGCATTGCAATTGTCCGACGAGCCTGACAATAAACATTATGCAGATTGAGAAACATACCACAATAATAGTAGAAAAGGCATTACCAAACGTAAACACTAAACTTTGCACCTTAAGAGATATCTCTCCAAATTTCTCCCCACGTTCTATCAACCGAGATTTAGCAGCATTGAAGTCTTCATACTCCAAGGCAGATGTTCTCGTAACATAGCGCATGAACAAGTCACAGCCAGCTGACAAAGAGATGGAGGTTGTGTCCCATGCCTGCAATATATGCAATGAGAAAGAATATACAAAAACATAAAGCAAGCGAATTGCCCACACAGGCATCGTTGATTCCTATTGATACATAAATAACAACGAAAATAACAATCCTATCAAATGATTTAGCAGCATAAAGAACACGCATATAAATGCACGTATAACACTTGCTAGATCTTGAAAGTCACAACTCCAACCGATTACTATTAAGTTCACAATCAATTTCTTAAAGTCAACCATCGTTTTTTTCTTAAACGTGAAACAAACAATACAATCATTCGAATATGATGTGAAATTATCAAGCTAAACAAGCTCTATTTAAGCATAAGACTCTCTTTTTTAAAATAAAAATAAAAATGATACCATGATTTCGTCTCAAAATGCCGTACAGCTGAACTCAATCAATTTTCAGAATATAAGCATAATCAAAACAAAAAACTCAATGTAACCCAAAACGTTAAGATAGAACGAAATGGATCATTTTTAAGTAACCATTTATCATCATCATCATCATCAAATTGAACACTTTTTGCCAAAATTGAACTTCCCCCATTACACGAGACCACAAATTGCATAAACCGTTGCAAGGAATCGAGCCGCTATACCTTGAGCGTGTCGGAGGCCTTCCTGAGCTCGATTTCGAGCTCCATCATGGTAGTCGCCTCGCTCGACCGGCTAACTGCCGTGAGCGCCATGATGGCAGCGACGGCCTCGGCCAGGTCCGGCTGCTTCCTCCAGTAATTGAACTCGTCGATCACGCTAAACCCCCTCCCGCCGCCGCCGCCCTCCTCCGCCGGGTGCGGCGCCTCCGCCGCTCCCCCGGCGGCGGCCTGGGCCTGAGCTAGCCAGTCGCTGGAGACGACAGCGTGCTGCTCGGAGCGGGTCCGGTAGTAGGCCGAGACGGCCATGTCGGAGTCGGCGGGGAGCGGGCTGTTGCGCTTGTCGAGGATGAAGGAGGCCGATCTCGCCCACATTTGGAGGGGGTCGGAGGAGAAGGAGTTCACCAGTAATGTTTCCGCCGGCGAGGGGATTGGCCGGAGAGAGGAGGTGGTCGCCGGCGATTGGAGGGAACGGGGTAGGGTTTAGGAGGGGATGGTGTTTGATTAATTTGAGGATTAGGGTGGTATTAGTTTGATTAATATCCATGGTTTACATTGTAAATCGAGTCGGTCCGCCATCAAAATGCATTTGGTCCGGTTTGGCTCGGACTCCCACACTTCTCTAACAAAAGCTTGTAAATTACAAACATAATTCCAATAACTAATATTTAATAGAATTATTAGTGCTAATTTCATCTCTAAATAAATAGATAAAATTTCATACTGATTTGTTATTACTAAGACTTCTCATACATAATTGCGTCCAAATATGCATGATTTCTTACTTTTTGTGAAGGATTATATTTAGGAAAAAATTACGATTAAATGGTAGATTAATATTATATTAACGTTTTAACGGGGTATATATTTTGTTCGCGATTCAATAATATTTATTAATTCAAATTACTGTGAGACCTACTAATAATTATTATTTTTATTATAAAAATATTATTTTCTAGATTAAAACTATTTAAAATAAAAAGATAATTTAAACTCAGAGGAATTATGAAAGAGCTCTCCTCCACAGGCTCCGCATTTATTTAATTAAAAATAAATTAAATTTAAACATTCATACAAATTTTAGAGCTTAGCTTATAAAAATATAATTTTATATCAATCCAAGCTCGAACAAGCTAAATATGAATATAGCCATGCTGGGTGCAACTAACCTCATTTACATCTCTAAACCAAGTCGATTATTTTTTTTAGTCCCAGTAAAAAATCAGTGAAAATTAAGGAAACAAAACTCAATGAATAGTTTGTGTCCTGTGATATTTATTTCATGAACTGCTTTTCAACTACAACTTTTTTTTTCTGAACCGAATTTACTACTCGTTTTGGTGTTTCTGAAAAACTTTGGAAGTTGCTCTATGCTATTCTGAGAAGCTTGGTGTTATTTTCAGCACCTTGCTTCTCGAAATCATCTTCGCTTTAGCTTTTATTTGATGCTAAGCATCTGTCAAAGTTATTTCTGGCAGCTGAAATGACAGTAATGGAAGCTTGTAGAGAAGAATCAAGCGAAACAAAAAAGAATTCCCTTTTTCATGTCATTTGTAACCAACCAAAAAAAACCCAGCTTTCCTTGATCACATTCTACTCATGATCATAATATCCCCCAACCATTTGAGATTTTGAGAAAGCTAAGATTGACAGAACAATTTTCATGGCTGCTTTATTCTCTGTACACGATAAAAGGCTTTGAAACATAGAAGCACTGGTAGATCAATTCCATACATTAGATCATATGTATAGATCAGTTGAAGTCAAGGTGCCCATAATTTGTCGACTTGAATACTGACTCTTCGTTGGGTGGTCCTCTCCCAATATGCTCCCGAGCTTGCTTTAGCAGATCAAGAATGTCCTTATCCCTGCAACAACTCCTCAATTTTAACTTGGCAAATCGATAACTTGATCATAACCCATAATTCCAATTTGATCATGTCAACTCATGACAAACCTACCAGCTTCCATGGCCAACTTTCTGTGATTCAAATCTGCTCAGACGAGGGCCTTCATCGTAGCCTTCACATATCAGCTGCCCACCCTCATCTATGTAGCAGATGACTCCACTTGATTGATCCTCAAACACCTGCTCACAGTTCCAACAACTTTTTGATGTTATTAAAAACCGAAAAACAGAAACAAAGTGATGTAGTTGGAAGGCAAACCTCTAGTGCTGATTTCCTGGAACTGAAACATCTAATCAGACTTGTGGTCGATTTTCTATGACAAGAGTGAAGCACGGACACCCTTGGAGGTGCAACTGGTTTGCTCTTGACCACCACCTTGCTATAACAACATCTGGGCACAACAGATTGCAGAGAAGTGAAGGTGATTGCCATATTCGGCTTCCTTCTTCTCTGGTAACAGATTATGGGTGAAAGCTAATATGGGTTTGGATACAAGAAAGAATTTGGATCTGGGTCGTTGCAGATTGTCGGACTGTGGAGCATTGGGACAATTATATAACATGATAACCGTCCATTGGGAAGCAGGTAGAATAGTTTACAAAGGGTGGAGGGAGGGCATTGGATGCAGAAAATTGTGATGCTATTTAATGGTCGTATCAATTGCCCTGGCCAAATGTACACCATTAAAGAAGCTTATCTCGTCACTGTTCCAGGTTGCTTCAATATAATACTTTTCACTTTTCTAATCTGGATCATCTTATGTTGGTATGTTGCAGGCCAAAATTTTAATTATTGGGCTTGAATGGAAGATGGCAATCACAATGATAAGTGCTTGTAATCAGCAATTTACATCAATTGTAGTCTCAATATGACCAACATTAATATATGATTTGAAGTGTTTTCTTTTTAGCAGGTAGAGGAGATTGGATCATGGGAATAATCAGATCAGAATTTGCACTTGTATGTTTAATTATTTTGAGATAATAGCTTTAAAAAAAAAGGATGATGAAATTGAAGTTTATTCTTGTGTTTGGACTACTTCTATAAGATTATCGTAAACATCTCCTAAACATTATTTATGGGTAATAATGGTAGACGATAATGATCATGATAATAATATCACTGATAAGAGCTTGTCATTATCAATTTATTATAATTATTATATACAATATGACAGACATTAATATATATAGAGTATAAAGTTAAAATGGCCTTCATTTTTGCAATTTGCAATATAGAAGTATTTTTAAAAAAAATATATGTTTGACATGGTGGGAATGATAAGATTGAGGTCATGTGGAGCCTACAGAAATATTATTATTCTATAATAGTAGATTAATAATGGTTGAGGATTGGGTGGTTATTTATTCATTTATTTATTAAAGTCAAAAAACTTTTATCTTGGCCACAAATAAATGCATAAATTGGCCCTTGGGGCTTTACTTGAGACACCTTTGCCAAAGAACCACTTACTAACTTGAGGAAAGAAAAATCACATACTTTTTTCCGAAAGTACCCACTTCTTAATTTTTTGTTAAAAAAAATCATTCACTTAAAAAAGTATCAAATTACAAAGCTACCAACTTTTATAATAATTAAATCACATAATCGCTCATCTCGATCTTAAATAAGTTTGAATAATTTTAAAAGTGATAATAGATTATCTTTTTAATAACTTTGAAAATTAATCACACATCTAACGACTCTTTATGAGATATAATCAAATATATAAGTAAGGAAGTATATATAGATCTTTAATCTTGTTAACCACTTTAAATAAATGAATTAAACCCATCACTTTATATTTGGGTCAAGTTGTTATAATTTTAATACATTAAAAAATGGGTATTTTACAAAAAAAAATACAAATAATTGATGGATACTTAAATCTATCCCTACTTTTATACTAACTAGTTAATAATATATCGTCCCATGGACAGCCTATATTAGAGGGACTAAAATCTTCTTGTCGAGGTGATTTGTACACCGGCATCGCCACTAATCACACTTCATATGAATTTTAAGAAATTAGAGTTAAAATTCAGTCAAAGTATAAGTAATTTTTATTGCCATGTGATTGGTGGTTATGATTACCCAAAATACTTTAATTTCAGTTCCTGTTAAAGAAATCTCTGATTTTAGATGTAAATGCTCATCTCATCTAATAATGGAGATACAATAAAACGATATGATTCATTTTTTAAAATATTTTATGTTATTTTAATTAGTAAAACATCCTACTCTCTAATTAACTTTTGATTCTCTATTTTACTAATAATAATAATAAAACAAGAAAATTAGTACCTATCTTTAAGCATATCATTTCACATTTTAGCGAGCTTAGGCATGAGCTCTGGTCAAATATAGGTTAGATATTACTATATCGGTAATCGAACTCGAATCCAATCCAATTCGTAAAAAACGCACTCAATTTGTATTCAACTTGATTTACGAAAATAATAACATAATATACATTTTTTTATAAAAGTATAGAAAAATGATTAAATATTGTGTAAATATTTTAAAATATTTTTTATAAAATATAATCTTTTCAGATCGGATATGGATCAAATCCTTTATTCAATTTAAATGTTTTTGAATATATTATATATTTGAAAATTTCAAACTTGAATTCAATCTAAAATCGTTTTGGATTATATATAAATGGATTGGATGTAGATCAGATGTTTGAATCACCCATTCTAAAGCAGGTTTGTTTAGTTTGATAAATTATGAGAGAAAGAAAAAGAAAGGAATTCAGAAGGAAAAAAAATTTTATTATCATAATCTCTAGCGTGTTTGTGTTAAAAAAAATTCAAAGACTGTTGTTTTCTTGTATTTTTAGTGAAAAAAATAGTTTGTTTTTTATGCAACTTAATTTTCAAATAGTTCTCGTATTTTCTCTCTCCTCCATACTTATTGATTTGCCCATCTATCGGAATGATTTTAGATAGGGATGTAAACAAGTCAAATGTACTCATTTCAATTTGGCTTTAACCTGTATTTATTAATTTTATGTTCAAAAAAATATTCAGCTCAAAATGGATAATTTATTAAAATTCAAGCTCGATGTGTATAAACTCAAAAAAATATTTAGCTCGACTCGGCTTGTCAATGTTATTGAGGTCATAATGAACTTATATAGTGTTGGGAAAAAAATTTTAAATAAATTGAGCACGAGCCAAGTACAAACATTTACTTAAAAACATAGCGAGCCAAACCAAAATATTATGAATTTTATAAGAGCTCGACTCGATCTATAATACATAAAAGCTCGTTAAACACTCAAATAAATTCAAGAATATTTGTCAAAAATTAAGCTAAATTAAAAAATATCTCTACTCGACTCGGCTCGGCTCAGCTCATTTTTATCCCTAATTTCAAATTGGTCTTTAATTGGGTGGAAGGAGTTGTAATAGGGACAAAATTATTCGTTCTAATTTTACATTTATTTGAATAAAATGTTTAGTTAATTTATAAATCTAACAAAAAAATCATTTTGTCTTCTTATTTTTCTATCTTTCCATTAAGTAGACTTTCTTCCCCTAGATTATTCCATTCCACCAACAAACAAATTATAATAATCGACAAATCTAGACCGATTAATTGTTTTGCAATCTAAATCGGTTAAACGGGTTTCTTAGGATCAGCGGAGTCGGCCCGTTTATAGCAGAACGGGTACACCTACTCCCACGCCAAGTTTCGTACGTCGTAACCTACGGGCTCCTACAAAACCCTTGTTTGGTTCTTCCCGAGACGAACAACTCCGACCTCCCCACACCGACTGTTTCTTCGCCGACAATCCAAAGGTCTGAGCTCGAATCCATCAAAAGCTCGAATCTTTCTCCCATTTTCGACCGAGCAATGTAGCTCGCAATCTCCGATTTCTTCGTTGTCGATTCAGATCTCGCGATTTGGTGCTGTTTTCGATCTCATCGCTGTTGTTGTTGTTGCTGCTGCTGCAGGTTTTAGGGTTTTTGGTGTTGCAATCAAGATGTTCCTGACAAGGTGAGTGAGCATGTCCTTGTTCATGGCGGTTTTTTTGCTGACAAATCGGTGTGTTTGATTGTGTTGTTTGCGGGGGGTTTTAGGACGGAGTACGATCGGGGTGTCAACACCTTCTCGCCGGAGGGGCGGCTGTTCCAGGTCGAGTACGCGATTGAGGCGATCAAGGTTTGGGGTTTCTGTGTTGTTTTGGGGGGGTTTTGGTTTTGGATGGGTTATGGGTTATGGGTTTGGATGACGGATTCGGTGTTGTTCTTTGTGTGCCAGCTAGGGTCGACTGCTATTGGGTTGAAGACGAAGGAGGGGGTTGTGCTTGCTGTTGAGAAGCGCATTACCTCGCCTTTGCTGGTATGAGTGTGCTTTAGCTTGCTCGTTTTCACAAGGTTGAAGTGTGGCGATTGTTGAAGCAAAGAATGGCTTTTCGTTTACTGGGTGAAAGTAGAGTAGTTGGTGATTTTTTCGTGGAAATCGTTGTTTTTCAGGAGCCAAGCAGTGTAGAGAAAGTGATGGAGATTGATGAGCATATCGGGTGTGCAATGAGCGGCCTCATTGCTGATGCTCGTACTTTGGTCGAGCATGCTCGGCTTGAGACACAGGTGTGCTTCCTCCCATTATATTATGAGACGAGTAGCTAATTTCTTGTTGTGTTTGAACTAACTGCATGGTTTTAATTGTTATTGTTCTGTAATTTGCCTTTCAGAATCACAGGTTCTCGTATGGTGAACCGATGACTGTTGAATCTACCACCCAGGCACTGTGTGACCTTGCCCTTCGATTTGGTGAAGGCGATGAAGAGTCCATGGTGATTGTTACTTTTTCATTAAATATTCCATGCTTTCTTCAGTTACCCATTTTTGGCTTTAGAAGTTTGCTTTGCTTACTTTGGCTGTGTTTCATTATTTGGTTCCGTATTTTATTCTAAAATTATATTTTAGTCTAATGCCTTGCATTGATGCCTTTGTCGGTTGCAGATGTTGAACTGGAAATACCAGTATATATCATATCCTGAAAATAAATGCTGACCAGGCTTTCTTTATTATGTGGATGTTAAGGCAGTAGAAAGTCTGCAGCATTTTACTTGTTTAATCCTTCATAAATGCATATATAAAAAGCTTTAATAACCAGTTTTGGGATTGAATATGCATTTTTTTATTTTAATCTCCTATCTTAGAATAAAACATGAGTATTTATCTTTTTGACTAGCTTGGAAGAGCTTATTTGATGGCGGTTTTTTTTTTCCCGTTTTATTTGTGCTTCTTGTTTCAGCTGTTTACTTAATAAGGATTTAAATTAACAGTTGCAAGATCCTGGACAGGGGCAATACTTAAATTATATTAGTTTGGGTATCTTCATTTTATATTTCCGCATATAAGTAATGAATGCATTACCTTGTTCCTATTACTCAGTTCTAGGAAGTATTTTTACCTACTAATGATTGTACCACATTGACATGTGATATGTGGAAGATATTTAATGTCCTTATTTATTTCTAAATACTGATTATTATCTTTTGTTACAGTCTCGGCCTTTTGGAGTTTCTCTTCTAATTGCTGGGCACGATGAGAATGGGCCTAGTTTGTAAGTTTAATCACATTGTATATCAACCGTTTTTCATATGATATGAGATTGTGCTCTATCTCATTACTTGTTTCTTAATTTTATGTGCTAAAAGATTAAGATTGTGTTTCGTAAAGGCATCCTTTGAATTGAGAAAAAACATTGATAAGTTGCATTAATGATAGCAGAATAGTGTAGTTAAGACTGGATTGGCATCTGTCTTTAGTGGACTTGGCATTGGCCTAAGAAGCTTACATGGTCCTTGTTCATCTAGACAAGGGTTAATAAAGAATGCATCTGTCAAAAAAATTACAAGTTTAGATGCATATTAATGTGCTGTTTGTGACTAAAATTTGTTCGTTCACAGATACTACACAGATCCGTCTGGTACATTTTGGCAGTGTAGTGCCAAAGCAATCGGTTCAGGTTCTGAGGGTGCGGACAGCTCATTGCAAGAGCAGTACAACAAGGTACATCTTCTTATCCATTTATAATTTTTTTGATAGCTGGTTGTTATCTGTTAATTTGCGTTTATGAGAAAATAGCTAAATGGCATTCCCCCCCCTTGATTTTGCATTATAATTGCCCATTCAGTTTCCAGTCTGTTATCAAAAAAATTTTTTTTTGAAGGAAGTCTGTTATCTTATGAATGCGTTATTTATTATTTTTACCCTCTTTTTATGTGTTGCTTTAGGAAATTTTGCCACTGTTTTTTGCATGTGTTTTGTTTTTGTTGTTGTAAACACGAGACATTAATGGAGATGCAAAATCCATTTCACCAAACCAAGTGTAGCCAGGATAAGACATAGTTGACACCTTTGTTCATGGTTATTGAACTGTCGTGTTGCATTTTCTTAAGAGGCTCATACTGATGAAGGGAGATTGATTTTGCCTGTATGCTGAAGGGGCACTATGGCTTTCTTTTCACGTACTTAAGATTTATCAGTGCTGTATGTCTCTTCTAGCTTTTCTACCATAGATTCTTATGGTTGTATATTGATAGTGTATGAAAACCTAAACTACTTGCTATGAACTGTGAGCTACTGAATTGTAGATAACTGCATTTTAAAGTCATTGCAGCTACTAGTTAAATGAGCCAAGTGTTCTAGAATAGCATAAAATCATTGAAGGCTCCTCAAAAGTAGTGTAAAGGGTTTAATCTACAATGAACAATTTCATGTTGATAAAAAGGGTATAATTTCACATGCCTAAAACCTAGACCTTACCAAATTCTTTATTGATAATATAGTTATAAATTTACAGGATCTAACACTTGAAGAAGCTGAGACAATTGCTCTTTCTATCTTGAAGCAAGTGATGGAGGAGAAGGTTTGGACCTGGACTCTGTGCAGTTGCTAATGATTCTGTTACACATTTCTTGTCAGTTTTCTATTTTCTTAATGCATAAATATTTCATTTATTAGGTCACTCCCAATAATGTTGATATTGCAAAGGTGGCTCCCAAATATCATCTATACACACCTTCTGAAGTAGAAACTGTCATTGGTCGCCTCAGGTGAAAAGGGTATACTTTATTTTTCTTCATGTTCAGAAGACATCTTTTGGGACGACCTTTATTTGATGATTTTCGCTGGGGGAAAACAAATTATAGCTCGTTTAAACCATTTTGAGCTTCTTTTAGTTCAACAGATATGACTTGATATTGACTGTCATTTATATTTCGTCTTAAGCTAATATCCCTCTGATTGACTTGTGGTCAAGTTTGATCCAAACATGAAAAAACCATTCTGATCTAAGCGTTTCTTAAGTTGCCCGCATGCGATTATTCATTCTTTTTTATTCATTTTCTTGAAACACAATACATTATAATGTGGACCGTTCCCTCTCTCTTTAAGGTGGAGAAATGGACTCTTTCGATGGAATAAATTTTTACATTATTATCATATCCCCATGTATAGACCCTTTCTTATGGATTAGTAGAACGCCCACGCCCAGAACTCTGATGTGGAGAGTTCAGTTTTTTCGGGTTCGGGTATGAAAATTCCATTTAGGGCTGGGTTGAGGTCATGCAAAACCCGTGATCGAATTGACTCATGGCAATTGTCTTGTATAGGGCTGTTTATGAGCGAGTTAACTTATGAGTTTTATCGAGTCGACTTGACCCGACCCGACCCGAACTTGTCATATTTATAACTCGACTAGATTCGATGATAAATGAGTCAACTATAAGTTTTATTAAATTCGGATTGACTCGGCTTTATTTAAGCTCGACTCGTGACTCGATTAACTCGTAACTTGAATAAATTTGACTTTGACTCAATATATTTCAAAGAAAATCATACCCCTCACTTGATGTATTTCAATAAAAATGTAGTAAATAATCAAAATAATAAAAAAATATTTTTTTTATTATTACTAAAAATAATTAATGATAAAAAAATCACCCACACCCGTTATTACCGTGGTTGATCATTACCGTTCGTTGCCTGTCGATCAATGCCGATCGACGCCAATCGACAATCACCGCCTGTCGCCTATCGATGGTCACTCGCTAGCAGCTGCCACGGCCGCGGTTGACAATCGCTCCTTCCCGATTCATCGCCAGTCGATGCTTGCTGCCTGTCACCCGTCTCGTCGATGGTCGCTCCCAGCAGACGCCATCACCGTGGTCTATAGCCGCTCTTTCCCTATTTGTTGTCAGTCGCCACCCGTCGCCTGTCGCCCACTGCCTGTCGCCCGTCGATGGTCACCTAGTCGCCCGCTGGTAGTCATCACGCCGCCACACTGTTCATACCCTAATTGAGCCTCGAGTTCGTGTTTTCGTTATATACACGGGTTCGAGTCGAGCTCGAATTTTGATTTTTTGAGAAACCCAACTCGTAATTCGAACGTAGATAACTCGACTCGAACCGAATAAAATTCAATTAAAATTATTAACGAGCCGGTTACGAGTTTTGAAAAACTCGACTTAAACCGGCTCATAAACAGTACTAGTCTTGTATTAAGGGTGAGCAAACTTTGGCTAGATCGAACCAAATCGAAATTGAGCAAACTTTACCATGTTTATTTTAATTTATTTATTTATGATGCTTAATCTAATATGTCTATAAAATATTTTTAATATCATTATGATGGCTAAATCGTGTTTAAAATTAATCCATTATTAAAAATTTTAATTAAATTTAATATATTTATTATAAATTTGGTTCAATTGAACCAAACCGAACTAAAATATGTCAATTTGATTTGGGTGAGGTCAGGTTCTGTTCCGAAATCAGACCACGGAATGTCATTTCAGCATTTTGAATATATTCTTTGCTCAGCCCTCCCCATAGTCAATTGGAAGCATAGAGTATTATCGGCTTCTCAAAAAATTTATTGATTCGAGTGTCCCAAGTTTATGACGCAGTTACTCGTTACAGAAAGAGCATCCAGAAAAGTTTGCAGGATAACAGAATGAGATCAAGATCATGAGTACGGCAGCCACCTATTCCCAAATAATTGGGGCGGTCGATGAAGCCAACAATGAACATAAATTTATTTTGCTAATCACCCAGAAAAGTTCGACCACGTGAGAGACATGATCAAATTAATCACGGTACTGATCCATAAAACCTTTGTGAAAATCGGTTAATCGGGTTACAATGGCCGGAATCTTGTCCTCCTGTGGCAAGATTGTACACCTTATATGCCAAGTCCCCGGCACCTAGTAATCCAACAAACGCAAGTCAGGAAGTGATTTCTTTCCTCCAAGCAAAGAATGAGGAGAGTGAGGGAGAAACACAATACCTGCCCAAAACCAGATCCTGGAACAACAACAATTCCTGTAGCTTCGAGAAGGCAGCGAGCGTATAGAGCGTCGGGAGCCGTATTTACTGCTTTTGCAGCTTCAATAGCCTTTTTGGGCAGGTGCAAACGAGGAAAGAGATACATTGCTCCTTCGGCCTTGTTGCATGTTACACCTTCTAAACTGTTAAAGGCAGCTTCTAGGGCCTAAAAAACAAAGGAAATGATAAAGATATCCGGCTTAAAAAGCTCATACAGAAAAACTCAACACACACACACACACAACCTGTGCACGGCGTGCTAGAGATTGTAAGATGCCATTTTTTTCGGCTTTGTAAGATTCATAGGATTCATCTCCAACCTGTTTGTAAAAGCATATATCAGGTGAAATTTGTTCAACATGCACAGATTGAAAGGAAATGAGCAGATTAAAAGGAGTTTAGTAATCGATGTCAGTAATGAAAGAATCACCTTTGGCGGATTCATAACAAGACTGGCAAGAATTTGGCCCGAAATATTTGAGCAAAGATTTACAGACGCCAATTTGTAAATTTGCTCTCTTACATCAGCTGTGAAGCCTGTTACTTCCATATAGCCACCTCGTTTTCCACATTCACCATAATATCCTGTGACATGGTACTTTACTGGGTTAATTCACTGACCGAATGTTATAGCCTTCAAACTGACGAGTACAGTGAACAGACCTTTAGAAACTGATTGGAATGATACTAGTGCAATGTCATTTTCGCCATATCCCATTGACCTAGATATCTTCTTAAAGGAGTCGAACTTCTTGTCTTCCACATATATGTTTTCTTGATAAACCTGCAAAGTTTATTCAACCGCGATCAATATGGCCAAACAAGCAATTAACTCAAACCTTGGTTGGATTTACCAGTAGAAAATAATTATTCAATAGCTGGCCATGAGTGCTTTACAAAAATCCAAATTATATGGTCTATCACACCTGCTAACAATTTACACTGATAAAATATTTGGGAACGAACAAGGTACCAGCCCATTGCCTATCTATTTCCTTATACTTACCACTAAAAACTAAGTAACCACTCGGAAAAAAAAATGAAAATGATAAACCCCACCGCGTTAGCCATTTTAACTTGTATATGCTCACGAGTCTTAATGAGATTGGATAGACTCCCTTCTTCACACACAGGACGTCATGTGTGAATGTACAATACCCATCATAAAGAAGATGTAGCAGGTCAAGATCTTCTGCTTAAAACAATTAGATACCTCATCTGCAAGGAGAACCAAACCCTCTTTCTTGCAGAACTCCACAATTTCTTTCTGATTGTCCTCTGCAAGTACCTGCATGGGAAAATAGATTGAACAATATTCATGAGCTCAAATGACATGACTTCAAAACCATTTGAAAGAAGTAGACAAGTTTTAGGTCACTGAGAAAGAAATGCACACACCTGGCCTGTAGGGTTACCGGGATTTATAACAACAAGTGCCCTGACAGATATTCCCTTCGATCGAGCATCTTCTAACTGTTTTCTGACCTCAGAGAGCTTCAGTCCCCAACCTGTTTCTTCGTCAAGATAGTATGGAACCTAGAAGAAACAAGTTGGAAGTGTTATTAATTCATTTATCTGTGCTTTTTTGTAAAGTTCAAAGAAAGCAAAAATTACCAGAGATCCACCATGAAGAGCAATTGAGGCAGAGTATAGAGGGTATTGAGGAATTGGGCAAAGAATACCATCCTTCTCAGACCTTATTAACAATTGCATCATCATATGAACCTGTGAGGGAAAAATGATCAGACTATAAATAGGAATTCCTCAGTTAATATGACCGGTTCCTGACTTCTGCTCACCATTGAAAAAAAAAGTACTAAAGCTAAAGACAATAAAATTTTGCGATATCTAACAAGAACATGAATTATAATTATCAATTTCCCGTGGAACAATATCTTGGGAAGAAATAATGGCAAAAAAGCTTTCTGCTAGATTATTGAACGACAAGAATTAAAAACTCAGCAAGACTAATGATTTAGCATATGCACCGCAGGACTAGCTCCATCAGTTAAGAAAATGTCATCCGCATTGGCAGGGAAACCGTCACGTTCTGCAATTCCAGCTGCAATTGATTCACGCAAGCCTCTGACGCCCTACCACCAAAGAAATAAAGAAGTTAATACACACTCAAAGATGGAAAAGTCAGTAAAGACGTGTATTAATAGCCAAAGATGTGTTTACTTGACTATGACTGTAAGCACCAGTTGCACGGCCAGGAATTTGATCCAGTATTTTCCAGGCTCTAGCTATGGCATCTGAACTGCAGGAAAAAAACAGAAGCACAGTTCATTACATCTGTACAAGACACATCAAAAATTATGACGATGTTAAAAACTTAAATCCTACATTTACAGCTTATGATTTTAGATTACACTGCAATGAAAGCATGAACCACTGGCAAAGCTAGAACAGAGATTTAAAGCACGGTGATAAGGTGGTCTGCAATTGTCTTACAAGCAAGATAACACGACCTAGAAAGGAGTAGCAGCAAAATACGCTTACAAAAAGCAAATTAATGGCAATAGCCTAATCGCTTTAATTTAGAGTTTGATAAAACATCAAATGTCGAGAACTCCATGGGAAACCATAGCTGTTCTTACTAATCATTATCTCATACATGTTTCAATCAATATAGAAACAATCCAAAGCACCAATATGGGGAAACAGTTGTCTTACCTAAACAAGGCATGTGTCTCATCTCTGTCCAAAATAGGAGGATGGTCACACAAGGCAAGTACCTGAAAGAGAACACAGAAATGTGATGAAAGTCTATGAATTCAGCACAATAAAGTATCAAGTTAAATCATACCCACCTCACGGAAAAATGAAATGGGCTGTTGGCCAAGAGACTGAGGATTACCGATGTTGCAGTATAGGATCTATTTGAAGTACAGACCCTTGATGTTAGAATATGTAAGACAGATGTGTAGCTAGAACAACATTGATTTCAACTAAAAAAAACATGTCTCCAATGAGCTGTCACAGTAGAGTCATGCTCAGATGTCAAACTTTACATTAGAAATAAAGGGAACCCACCTCATCAAACGGATGAGATCCTGGATTTGTCTGTAACTCTTGTTGCAAACGCTGCATAGCAAACAATATTGGTGTTTAAAAGATCCTCAGCAGTAAGTATGGATTCAAAGCAATGTTGTCCATCCTAAGCGTTGCTACTTGTGGGATTATATTTTGAAGAAGACATATTCAAAATATAATTGCCAAGAAAGGTTGTTGATAAAAAATCAAAATTACCACATAATGGCGTTTAAAAGACTAATAATACTGTTTAAAACTTGCATACTTTGCGTTTAGGTTATTTCAAAAAGATATAAGGCTCATTTAATCAAACACGATAGTGATCTTTCTGAGAAATGTCCCATCCAGATCCCTCAATGGCGCCTCACAGAGAATCCAAATACCTTGAGTATGAGGAAAGTATACCTGTGCATGAATAACTATCTCTCCACGAACTGCATACTCGCACTTCAAGACCTGATCAAATAGAGTAGATGAAGTTAGCTTTCTAATAACAAAAACATAAAAGTAAATGGCTTCTGAGATACAATTTCACAATAACTGTGACCACAAAGTTGCCCAAGGTTCAGATAAAAAAACATTCAGATAATGATTAAGGTTCAAATGAAATCAACCATGAAGCATTAATCTTTAATCACACTTGGACGAAAGAAAGAGCGGCTGCCGCAATCATCTCAGGAGTCAGGACAACATATCAATTAGACACATACGCAAAAAGCAAAATAAAAATAAAATAAAATAAAATAAAATTTTAAACATAAACTATCATCAAAGAGCTATCAAGCCCGGCAGTCCAAGCTTAGGGGAGTACTCAGAAAACAGTCTACACGCCAGAACATCGCACAAAAGCCCATAGAAGCTCAAAGACAGGAAATTTAAAGAAGTTGGGCTCAAGCAAAAGTTCATAACATAGCCAGTTCACTTCAATTAGAGATCTTCGTAACTAGTAAAGCCATGAAATTCAGTTCATACACTCCCAATACAAGCTCCAACAATGGAAACCAGCACACAAGCAGTAGATTAATCAAACAGATATCCAAGAACCACCCCCAAGAATGAATCAATATTTCCTGTACATATTATCTCAACATAAATAACCTTATACACCAACAAATAAAATAAAAAAAAACGACAAACAAACATCAATCCGACAAGTGACCAAACAAGTAGCCAAACATCAAAAACACTTTTAGATTGAAAACAACATGTCAGTCAACGGGAAAAGACGGAGCCGATCGAAAAGTGGGAAAAAGAGGAAGACCCAGAAGAGAAGACCTTGGGATTGATGGTGTCGAGGGTGACGGAGGAGGAAGAGGCCAGCGACGACATGGGTGGAGTCGTGGTGAAGTGGCGAGACGAAGCAGCCGCAGCAGCTCTGCTCGTGGTAGAAGAAGGCGAATACGAAGAAGAAGCAGAAGAAGAAGCGAAGAGGAGCTTTCTTGACTTATCAACCGCGAATCTCCGCATCGGTCAGAAAGCGAAGGTCGTATAATATGGAATGAAATACCGCGGAAGAAACTAGGTGCAGACAAATGCAGAAGAAAGGGTTTAAATGTTCTCTCGTTTTTTCTTACATACGCCACACTATTGACTGACATATATCTATATAGATGCAATATTCTTTACCAGCATATTTTTTTTACCCCACAAATCATATATTATTGATTAATAAGTAATTTGATACGAAATAAATTAATGTTAAATTATCCCTTCCTATTAAGATTAAAATTATTTGCACATATAATATGATCAAAATTATTTGAATCAGATATAAATTGGGGTTAATTTGATCAATATTTAAACGTAAAATAGTTCGGTTAAAGAGTCTATTTGTAATATTTATAAGTATGTGTTAAGGTTGTGTTTGGGATATTTATATTTAAATATTTAATTTTTATTTTTATTTTTAAATTCAGATTCCCTTGATGTACAATGTATATGAAAATATTTAAGTTGTCAAAAAATTACTTTATGAAAAAATTAAAAATAATTAACTTTTTATTATTTATATTAGACTTTTAGTTATTATTCATTACGATTCATTTATTTAAATTTATAAATCATATTATTTCGAACATGTCAATCAAATTTAACTAATTTTTTATTCGATGTTAAATATGAATGATAATGTTGTTCATTTATAAACACTCATATTCGAATTAAATACACATAATTCCTAAATAAAAATCACAGCTAAACTAAAACGCTAAGGGTGGGCGTTCGGTTGTTTAGGATTTAGGACGCCAGCCACCTGTTTATTGTTGGTGGTTATTGAGCGGCAACTTTAAACTAGGCAGACATAAAAACAATCACGAGCGTGGTGTACGTGGGAAACAGGGAAAGGGCATGCGGCGGCTTTTTGGCCAAGAAATCTTAAGCCCACCGTTTTTGATTCTTTACTTTTGTTTTACCTCCTAAAAAATAGTGTGCTATAAAAATTAGGTTTTTTTTTTAATTCTTTGTTCTTTTTATAGAAACAAATAAAATTGTTTTTTTAGATACAAATGTAATATTAGTTTTACATACTTTTAGATTTATTAATAATTTTTTTTAAACTAAAAAAAAGAGAAAATTTTGATCGTTATTAATCTGGGCTGCCCTTTTTAATTATAAAGATGACTCATATTAAATCTATCTTTAAAAGAAATCATCGACCCCCTTCTCTACTTATTGTATATGGTTGACGACCAGATTTGACTACAAGAAGGTGGCTAGGTCTAACTAATTTTGGATCGGATTTGGCCTCCGAATAAAATATGAGTGCCCGGTCAAATTAAGTTGCGACGAGCTAGATAGATGAGGCCAAGTGTGTCTTGGTCGAATCTGGTCAAAGGACGGCCGGAGCCCATCAACCTTGGCCGGTGGGGGAAGGAGGGGTTGTTAAATAATTTTATTATTTTTCTTGTCCAGATTTATTTAAGCAGGACTATCAATAATACTTTTAGCTGATGATAATAAAAGTACTTTAAACAAGTCAATTCCAAACTCTCATACGATGACACCTTCTCGATCATCAGAGCCAAAAAGTCGTCGTCTGTTTTATAAATTATAACTAATTTTGATCAACATCACACATTGCTGAACATAGACTTTTTTGTATGGCATTCTTTTCCAAACCAGCTTTCAATTAGCACTTCTTAATGTGTTCCATTTCATTCCCACACCAGGGACTTCTCTTTTGATGATGAACTATTCTCTTTCAGCTTCAACCACCTTCATTCCTATTCAAGGGTTTGATTATATAACCTTCTACAATCCCAAATGGGCTTTGTGGCTATATCTGGCCCAGTTCATTGGCCTTTTTTTTTTGTTTTTTTTTGTGAAACCGATTCATTGGCTCATGTTTGCTGTTTGAGAGATTAGGAAAATTTCTCTATGTCAAATGACCAGCATATTTCACGAATTCATCAGAAAATATATTTATAATTTGGTCTATTTAAGTGAATTTAATGTTGCGTGGTTAAAATTATAATGCCAAATTGTTATTTCGAGCATAGTTTAAAAATTCTGAATCGGACTTTACTCGATAGGTTTAAGTTGACTCGAAATTATTTATAATAATTTTTAAGTCTAAAAATAAATCAAATTTATAAGAGATTTGAAATTAGTAAATATATGATTTATGTTACTTAAAACTAATATTGATTTAACTAAACTAAAAAAATAACATGTTTTTAAAACTTTTTTATTTTGCTCGAGAGAGACTTAAAGAATACTTTGGGAGTCAATCATTAAATTTGTCAAAGGGGATTCATTTATAGAATTTAACTCGAGAAATAATGAAGTGGAGTTAAATTTTTTTTTTAAAACTATGGTTCCGAGTAGGCCTGATTAATCGATTGGTTTGGGTGAAACTAAACCAAACCGTAATGAGTTTATTTGATTAACCAAACAAGAACTGGATTGTAATTTATAATCAATTAGCCAAACCGAACTAATTCGGTTTGGTTTGGTTTTAACCAAATTTTGGCCGAATAACCCAAAATAATAACCCGTCACATTTTTTGTTTATTTTCACAACATTCCACTATATACTTAAATTTATAATTAACTCATTAATATTTTTATTATCAACCCATATATTTTTATTCAAAATAATTGAAGATTTTTTAAAATAATTTTTTGTTCAAAATAATGGTGAATATTTTGTGAATAATGATAGTTGTCCACATTTTATTATTATTAGTTTTATGACGCTCATTTAAAATATTCAATTTTTTTAAAAAAATAAGATTTTGAATTATTTTACAGCAAGATGGGGGAAAAAATTATTTCGAGCCATTTAAACAAAATATATTTTATAATCGCTATAAATTTGGTAGATATAATATTTAAAAGTATGTTATATATTTAATAATATGGAGAAGACTTCACGCCATTTTTAAAAAACGTGGCAAAAAATTTATTTTTTTTCTAATGAATATACTAAGAATTAAATAGAAATCTCAAATTGGTCATGACATTGGTATAAAATAAAATAATCATAGGCTAAAAACTTTCTTAATGAAACTAGCAGAAAATCTTAGTCTTTTATATAAAGAGAAAGCTGGGTTTTATAAGTTCACTTCTCAAGAAAACAAAGATCGTTAATCTCTTTGCACAACAACTCAAATTTACAAGCAAAGATACGAAACAAAATTTCGGCAGCTTATAAGATAGACATTAGTCCAAACGAAACAAAATTACAATGGATATATTAACGTTATGCATAGATATATCAAACAGCTAGCCTCTCCTTTATCTACTATCATAGATGCTCAAGAGCCAAATAATTGCTCGAATTTTTCCTCGTCACAAGGAAGAACAATTCCACCCTGACTACTGAACCCAAATTTTTCTGCTGATTTCTCAAGCAGCTTCTGGGACAAAGGTTGCCTTAGAGAACTGGTGGGCACAACGTATCCACTCCTGCAAGCTCCAACATACACTACAACGGGAAGGCGGTGGGGGTATTTGAATTTCGGGTATTAGGTTCAGAAATAGATTCCAAACCAAATAATAGTATTTTGGTTGAACCGAAATAAAACTGAAAACCGAATAAACTTGAACCAAACAACCAAATAAAATTTAGTTCGGTTGGTTCAGTTGGATAACCGAACCATGCTCAGGCCTAGTTCCGAGTTGCCCAACCAACAAATTTTAGACATTGACATGTTTGATTGAAATTACTCAACTATGTTACATTTCCTAGCTAACCATATTCCTGATATATGTTGATCATGATGCCCTTTTTTTACCTTCATTTTCTCTTTGAATATATGTCCGAATAAAGGTACACATATTTAATATCACTTGATTTTATATAAATATGCTCATTTGTGCAAGTAATCATTTTTTTAAACCGCAAGTAATCAATTAATGATTAATTTTTTTATATCTAACTGGAATGAGGTGTCGGTGATGAAGACATTATGGTTTGGTGAGAATATAATTTGCTGAAAAACTAAGATCATGATTTTAATTGTTCCCATTTCTTTCACCTTTCTCTTTTAGCTTAGCCTCCATCAAAGCGGCATCCATGAAAGTTGTCTCCAATAAATCATAACTTAAAAAAAAGGATTTGAAGAAGATAAACGAAAATAAATTTTTTTATTTTTCATAATAAAATTTTCGTCGTTCACAAAATCTTGTTTTCTTGTATTACACTTTGTTGAAAAGTAAATTTATTGTGATATCTTACATGCATAATATTATTAACAATACCCTAAAATTATAAGATAATTAATATTTATTAATTTATAATATATAACTTATAAATGGTTAATTACCAAGCTCTTATATAAGTCCAAGCCATAATTTTTTGCAATACCATGTACAACAAATCACTTATAATCTTTACATTACCATCTTAATTTTGATATTAGAAATATTTATAGATATCACTTAATTATAGTCAATGACAAAAATTGATCTCCATCATTAAAATACCCAAACTAGATAATTAATCAATAATTTAAATTAATTATATGTGTAAAAAGCTTATAATTACCATACATAAACATGTTTACAGCCTAAAGGTGAAGCCCCGAGTCGAATTGCACTCCGGTGGCCGGCAACCAGGTGTTCCCGAATATGAAACCCGCCACCGTGAACTTGTTCGCCTCCGCTGACGACATAGCCGGGTGGCTCCCCGGCCAGCTCACCCTCCCTCCGATGGCCGCCCCCGGCCCCCGATTCATGTACTCCCCGTAGTACAGCGAACTCAGTGCAAACTCGCCGCTCCACGGCTCCCAACCGGCCGGGTCCACCGACTCGTCCATGTACGTCTGCATCACCACCGTCCTCGAGTACTTCTTCCACGGCCGGCCGAGGAACGTCGGAAACTTTCCCTTCTCAGGCGCCAGGTCGGCGGCGGCGGCGATCTTACAATTGTGGATGGAGGTACCGGTGTTCTGGTTCGGGTCGGTCCGGCCCTGCGCCGTGACGGTGTTCTTGTGGCTCCCGTCTCCGGTCTTCCGAGGGTAGATGTTGCAGTTCTGGAGGACGGCGCCGGCGTTGCCGAAGATGAAGTCGACGGTGCCGTAGATGTCGGTGTCCCGGTAGAACTGGCGGTTGGAGTGGGCGTAGAGGGTGTCCTGGTAGCCCTCGACGGAGCAACGGTAGATGACGGCCTTGTCGGAGGCGATCCGCAGGGCCACCGCCTGGTGCTTGGCCGGTCCGGCAGTGTTCTGGAAGGTGATGTCCCTCGCCATGAATCCTTCTCCGGTAGCAGCTGCATGCACGGGAGAGAAACGCAATTAACACTAACACTAGTAATTAATTTAGCGTTTTGTTTAATATATATACTAAAAAGTTAATTAAGTATCAAAGCATAAAATGGTAATAATCATACTGTGTTAACTGTATATGCGTGTCTAAGTTATAATTACCATTTTTCTAATCAAATATTCAATCTTTATCTTGCCCAGTTCTAAAAATTTGGCTTTTATGAGGACATATAATATCAAGTTAATTAAGTATCTTCATACTAGCAATTAATCCAAAAAGTGCTAATTTTTGACTCACACTAATTTGATTGTCCAAGTTATATAGGCTGCAAGTTATTAATTAAGAACAACTTAAATGGTAATTAAGTAGGCTTGAATGGTAATATAATCTGTAGTTTATTTAAGAAGGTCTCCTTAGATACTGATTTGACTATGGTTACAAAGACAAGTAATGGGAGCGTGATTGTTGGACTAGAAACGCAAACAGACTTCAATTCTTTAATTAGGTGTAGCTTTTCTAATCAACCTTCTCTCTTTTTAATTTATACTTATTTTCATGCAAAAAAAGACTTAATAATCCCAATATTCCCGATAATTAGGGGTAAAACCGGAAATCTGGGTCTGGTTGATTCTCACCAAAAGTGGCAGATTGGAAAGTAGTCCAGCCGTCTGCAGCGCTCCGATCACTCGTAATGACGGTTTTGCCCCTACCATCTCCGACCAACATCACATTCTTTTGTGCGGCATGGATCTTCACGTTCTCCTTGTAAACCCCGGCCTTCACGTAGATCACCACCCTCCCCCCGCCGGACTTCTTGTCCTTCTTGGCCGCCGCCACGGCCTCCGCGATCGTCGAATACGCCCCCGACCCATCCTTCGCCACCACAATTCGATCCCCCATCTCCTCCGGCGGTGCCCCGAGAAGCTTCCTCTCGGCTGCCGTCGTCCACGCCGGAAACAATGACCAAGAATGCCCGCCAAATTCCAAAAGCTTCCTTCCTACGCCGAAGGCGTCGTCGTCGGTGCCGCCGGCGTGGTGAAAGAGGGCTAGGGAGTTGCTAATGAGCACCGACACATTGCCCGACCGGGCGGCCAGCTCGGCGTTTTCGAAGGAGAGGTCGGCGAGGCTATCAATGCACGTCTGCTGGTTGGTGAGGGCGGCGCTCAGCCACGTCCGGACGTCGTCGAGGCTGCCGCTCCGGCCGTGGTCCCGGACGTCGCAGAGCTGGCAGAAGCTGACGTCGAGGAGCTCGGCGCAGTCGTCGATGGCGGTGGGCCGGCTCTCCCCGCCGGTCTTTCTCTTGAGCTTCAAGGAGAGGCCTCGGGCGGCTCCGGCGTGGTCGATGGAAACCTTGAGGGAGTGGTGGAAGAAGTCCTTCGGGTCGGCCGACACCTCGGCGAAGGGGAGGAGGGTGGCAAGGCAGGTCTTGGGGTAGAGAGTGGTGTTGCAAGCAGCGGA
>JAVDBV010088013.1:0-10562 GCA_032619315.1 Piper longum | reverse complement strand
AGCTAATTAATTATACCCTAATTAATGTTAATTTACTTAATTAAGATTAAGGAGGTTTAGTGGTTCATTAAAAAAATTCCTATTCCTGCGTAACTTGGAAAAATCTTCTAACCTTCTAAATGGACCTTAATTGGGTTGATAATTAGTGTTCTTGCTCTTAATGGGCTAAGGTATTTCCCGAATTTTTATTTTGGGCTAGATCTATGGGTGTACTAGAATTTTGGGCCAAATATTCTAAGTTATAGGTTCTGGATTCTATGGATTTTGGTTTAGTCTGTGGGCTTAAATTGGGCTAAAAACTTCAGGAAACCAGCTATGGACTCCTAACACATTAGGATTAAATCCAGTGAGACATTGGCCCTAATTTCGATCTAGAAAAGGCTTGAGAAAATCTGGAACTTGGGTTAATGTTACTGGGACTTCAGGAAAGCTACAACCTATGTTGGATCTAATATTTCTAGCAGACTTTCTAGTTACCCAGAAGCTTTGAAATTTGACATGGGAGAAGTATGCTTCTGGCAAAACAAATTTGTTAAATTTCAGTAAATTTTACACACGGAACCAGATTTTACATAGAAAGACAGATTTTAAGGTGAAACCCTACCTCTGCATATCCCAGAAAAAATAGCTACACAATCGAGATCAGATCAAGCTCAAATTTGATTGGTTGAAAGTTGACAATTATTAAAACATTACTTAAGTTTACCAAGATTTTAGCAATTTTTCTTAAAATGGATTTTACTTAACCAAAGTCGACCAAATTCACTATTTACCTGTGTTGCTCATGCCCTCAATGAGGCCTATTTAGTGAGAACAATTAGAAGTGTTTATCTTACACCCTAATCTACAACACGCCAACGCATTTGAACAACAAGCATCATCACAACAAGAAATAAATCAAGCAACATGCATGACAGGTCTACAATAGTTCAAGAACAGCACATGCATGGTGTTTCATTGGCATTTACAGCATGAAATGAGCATGGAACAAAGGCATATTATATATTCATATAAAGCTATTGATTTCAGGAGTAATATTAAACACAAAGCACATTTTAGACATCAAATACATTCTATAGAGTAGATCTAAGAATGCATGGTCAAAACAGAACATGAAAACGTACATGAAAGCTTGAACAAGGCATATCTCATGATTTACATTCTAGAAATGCATCAAACCAAAAATAAAACGAAGAAGACAACCTAAGCTACAACCTACAGTAAGAAAGACACAGCGAACAGCACATACAAGCCACAAACAGTGAGAAAGAAAAGAAGGAAGAGCTCCAAAGCAAGGTTTGAGGGTCTTGATGGCTTGATCATGTGATGGATATGCCTGGAATGGAGAACAATGGTTTGGGGAAGAAGGGTGGAAAAGAAGGGTTAGAAATGGCTAGGGTCGGGTCTTTTATATAAAAGTGGTAAATGATGGGCGCAAGGGGCACCAGGAGGGCACAAGGATGCCAGACTCTCACATCCGCCACCCCAGCCAACCAGCCTTGCCACCCACCTGCAAAGATTGATGTGTAAGGGCGCCAGCCAGGAGCAAAGGCATTGGCTGATGGCACAAAGGTGTTGGGGTAAAAGTCGAGAAAAGTGAAAAATAGCCTAAATCGAAACAAGTGACCAACATTAAAGCACTGTTGCAGTGTCTTGGCAATCGTGGTCCGGACTTGGGTGTCAAATTAAAACCTTGGATGGGCGTAAAGGCATTTCCCGCCCTTTTGCTGCTATGAGGGCTTTTCACCGGAAACGAGAAAAACAAGCCAAGCCCAACACATGGCATGCAACTAGACATGCGGGGACATGGTCTTAGGGTCTATCGACCTCACCCAACACCCGAACGGAAGAATAAAAAGTCAGGACCACATAGTGCCCCACTGAGTGTGTCTAACATCGGGGTGACTAGTGTTTGGGCGAGCAAGCACAACACACTATACCCTATAATATACCAATGGTTAATAATTACCGGTCACATGCTATTCGGTCTAGTTTGCAAGTGAGCCAAAACAAAACCAATAGCAAATGGCCCGGGTGTCACAACGACCCCCACTTAAGGAGATTCTGGTAAGAAATTTGCCTAATAGGTTACATGCATGGGAGAGAACACAACAAGAAACAAAGGGGGAAAAATCTACTACCTCGAGGCATCACTGTTTGGAGGGATGAGTCTAGGGAAATGAGTTTGCATATCATCCTCATGCTTCCAATAGCCTCTTCTACGTCTTACTGGACCACAATACCTTCACAAGAGGTACCTTCCTGCAATGAAGAATCTTCGACAAATGTCTAAGATCTAAGCTATATCCAGCTGTATCCTCCTTGTAAGATAGGTCTAGCCTGACATTAAGTCCCTCATATGACAGCTTGTGTGAACCAATTGGCACATAACTTAAGCATTGACACGTGGAACAGTTGGTCCACTACTGAAAGACTCGACAGAAGAGCAAGTTTTTAAGCCACCTCACCGACTATGTAGAGCACCTCAAATGCTCTTATATACTTGGGACTTAGCTTGCGTCGTTGCCCGAATCTCACGCCTCCTTTGGATAGAGAGATTTTCAAGAAAACGAGATGCTCAAGACTGAAGCTAACCTTTTTTGTGACGCTGATCTGCATACAAGTGCTACCTATTCTGAGTGGTCATTAGCCTCTACTTGATCAACTTGACTTCACACTGTGAGTCTTCTAGTAACTCTGGTCGAACGATCAAAGGGTCACCACCCAATAACTACAAGGTCTTCACACTATGAGTCTTCTAGCAAGTCGGTGAACTACACGGTCTTCCATACAATGCCTTAAATGGTGCCATGCCAGTGGTAGTTTGATAGATCTTATTGTTGGTGAACTCTACCAGTAACAAATGCTCATCCTATGTTCCACAAAAATCTAGCATTCATAATTAGAGTAAATCTTCTAATATTTGAATGGTCCTCTTAGATTGGCCATCTGCCTTAGATGATAAGTTGTGCTGAATTTGGTTTTCGTGCCTAACTCTCTCAAGAAGGATCTCCAAAAGGACAGGGTAAACATGTGTCCCTATCAGATACAATCAATCGCACGGGGGACTTCATGCAATTGACTATTTGATCCTGGTGTAGTATATAGCCTGGCTATGGTCGACATGAGATAGGTCATCTTAATGGGCATGAAGTGAGCCAATTTAGTTAGGCGATTGACAATCACCTACATGAAATCCCTTTGATGTCTGGAAGTGGGCAAATGAGTGACGAAGTCACACATGATGCAATCCCACTTCCACTCCAGCTGTGGTAATAATAGCTATAGTAGTCCTCCTGATCTCTGGTACTCAGTTTTGATACAATGTCGAGAACATCTTTCTTCATCCCTAGCAACTAATAAGAATGGCACATGATTGATATATTTTCATGGAGCCCGGGTGCACTAAAAACCTGGAGTAATGGTCCTCGTGAAGAATTTCCTCATGTAATCCTGGATGTGCTAGTACATCTGGATTATAAAACCATCCTCTCATCCTGTATAATCTGTCTGTGTCCTTGACTATATACATGCCCTGTATAAATCACTGACTTGGTTAATCATCATCTACATGGGCCTGTTTGATAGTCAAGAATCGATGGACTGATAGACAACCTAGCAATCATTGCCACAAAATATCTGTATGTGACATCCTCTCACTGAGCCTCAAATCTCCACAAAGTTGCAAGTCTAGCCCCACACATCATTGGCCTGCTACTTAGTGCATCGACAAGCACATTCACTTTACCTCAGTGGTAGGTGATCTCTATATTATAATCTGCCAAAATGCAAGTCGTCTTCATTGTCTACTGTTTAGATCTTTTTATGTGGAGATGTACTGCAAGCTCTTCTGATCAATGAATAGGTGAAAAGACAATCTATACAGATAGTGTCTTCATATCCTTAGCACACTATTGTGGCTAGCTCATGCATTGGGTAATTTTACTCATGAACCTTCAGCTATCCGGATGCATAAACAATGACTCGATGTTTCTGCATTCGCACACATCCCAAAACAATGCTTGAAGCATCACTGTACACTACAACATCATCATAGCCATCTAGTAAGCTCAACACTCACACTGTCATATGCTGCTCCTTCAAAGTCTGAAAACTCTGCTCCCACTCGTCAGTCCACACAAAACGCTCTTCTTTCCTTGTCATTTGTGTGATGGGGGCTGCCAAGGAGGAAAAATGTAAAACCAACAATTCCAGTTAGAGTTTTATATTTAGAACCGATCGATTCAACCGTTATTTTCGAGTCGAGTATATTTCAGAACATGTGTACTGAGCCAACTCCAGTCGCGTGTATGACCTATGAGGGGTCATGTGTACCCAAGTATATGATGATAACGTCATGAATACAACAGAAAAGAATGAGTTATCAAAATGTATGGAAGTATGTAATACTTTTTTTTATTTTATTATTCAATTTGGTCGTAGAATTAGTTTTAGGCCGTTTACTGCGTTAGGATGCGTTATAGGCAGTTTAGGTGAGTTGATAGTTATAAAGCATGACATTTAGATGTTGTGTGTTTATTTTATTTTTTTGGATTTTTTTTTCACTTTTTCTAGATTTTTTTTATTTTATTACGAGTTAAAAATTATTTTGACTCGACTCAAAGTCGAGTCAAGTTTTATTTACGAGTATACTACCAGTTAATTTCAAACCCCGACGCTACCCCCCTTTTTCCAAAACCCTAGCTTTCTTCCCCTTTGAGGCCGCTCCCGCCGTTGCTGCCGCCGTCACCCAGCCTCCACAATGCAAGGAAGCCGCGCCCTTGCGCCGAGCTTCCTCCGTCGATTCAGCCAATTCCGCCACCGATTCAGCCACCCGGCCGGCGATTGTCGCCACCGAGGCTCCGTCACGACTGGGGCTTGCCTCCACGACCAGCCCTAGCCACGGTCCGGCTGTTGCGGTGCAGGATCGCCGCGCCTAGGGTGTCACCCATGTTAAGTCGTGCCGTGATCCCGCTGCCGGCGATCATCGCCACCGCGATCAGGTGGTCGCCTCGACGTCACCCGCCTCCCCACGACCTACCCTGACCGGAATTGAGCCCATCGCCGCCTTGGCCGGCCTGATCTAGCTACTAATAGCCGCTGCCTGTTTTAGCCATTTTTTGGCAAGCCGCTGCCTCCGTCAGCCACGTCGACTCCGAGCTGGTTCCGATGGTACCCTATACGACCATTATCTAGCCAGTAGATGTCGTCGAAAACCGTCGGAAAGTCACTGGAAAACCACTAAACCTGCCGTAACTTGCCGGAAAACCGGATTGATAGATTTCACTGGGTCTTTCACTGAGTTCATCCAGTCAAACCCGATTGAGCTTCGGACGCCATCGAGCGCTGAATTCAAGGTTCGAGACATACACAACGAAACCCTAGTCGTCGCCGATTGCCGATGATGTGAGGTATAATTACCTACAAGTTTGTTATTTAGAATTGATATTTGTTAGACAACATGCTAGGGTTGAGTAATTGATATGATAAATGTCTAAATGTGAATGAAACAATGAAGTACATGATGTGATTAAGATTAATGAGGATTAACTGATCTAATAGATAGATCTAGTATTAGCATGATAGTTGATTACGATGTAAATTAGAAAAACATAATAAAATTGGTATGAATAGGATGACTTAGAATTATATACACTAATGGTTGTTGATTTTCTTGTTCGATGATAATTGTATTGTGTGATGTTTATTGGGTTGATGCATCATTTAGTTAGCGGGCGTTAGTTTTTAGATTGGATGTGTAGGTAGGGAGTAAGACCTCGCCGCCTAGGCGTGATGACACGTTTGGACCTTCTACTAGATCCATTTAGGACTCATCTCTATTTTACGCTCTTTCTATTGCATGTTTGATTATTATTTGTAGGACGGGTTAAGTGGCGTTTTATCGGATCCCACTTAGCCCAGGCCATTTAACTGAACAGTTTACCGGATTAATAACTCTCGAGGATGAGATCCCTCGAGAATGATTTCGAAAAAAAATCTACAGCAAGTTGCCTTCGGGCCTATTTTATAAATCCCTTCCCAGGCATATATATATTTTTATCAAGTTTTCAGTAACACGAGTAATGGAGGAATCGATTGCACGTACCATGCAGAGGATACCGTGACAATCAAAGCGGGCTCTAGATTAGTGTCAGCGGACTGTTCCATTCCCGACGGATCCTAACAACTCCGCATTTGAGGTCCTTACACCCGAAGAACATGGAGGTTTACGGGTACTATTTAGTACAGCGCATGTCATGACTTGTGGTTCAAAGGGTACTGAATGTGACTGCCTGAGAGTACTCAGTCTTTGTGCTCAAGGCTAGGAGAAATATGGAGGTAAGGAGAGGGCTTAGTATTTGAGACCAGAAAATGAAGTATGAAATGCCGAGTGAAGCAACAGTAGCAGCAGTTCAGTTAGTTCAGGACGCTACCAGGTCTGCAGCCCAGTGGCTCCTCAATAGATGCCGTTCAGAGAGTTCACGAGGAGGATATATGATTATTTTTTTCATATGAGAGTTTGCTCTCATAGCCAATTTGTTATTAGTTATTTTTCGGGCCAGGTAACACTCGTTACTGACAGTTTTTGTATTATATGTCGGTGACGAATATGAGATGGACGTGCCAGCCTGGACAGATGAGCAATGAGGTCTTTTTCACACACATATGTATTGCGTGACTGAATGTCTAATATTCTATTTATGCTTTTATTATATTTGACATGATGTGAGGTAATGAAAAATATGATGATCTGATAAAATGCTAAGACATGATGGTATGATATGATTCAGATACAGTAGATTAGACTTGTGTGTAAACACTGATGTGCTATATGTATGTACATATATGGTATGTGTGGTTGTGACAGGATGGCCCCTAATTACATTTTTAGGGGGGATTCTATCCGTTTTAATTTAAAATTTTTATTGGTTTTACTGAAATTATTGCCTTCGTATGAATTAATTGTTAAGTCATCCATGTTGTATCCTGCTAGGGTTTTACGTATTCATGCATGTATGACAAGTTATATCTTCATTTTAAGTCTGTATGAGTTGGTTCGAGTTAGCCAACCTAACCGGGGCATGTTACATGCCGGTTCGGTTCACGAGCGTAAACCAGATTTGGGGTGTTACAAAAGACCTGTATGAACCTCTAATAATATCGAGCTAAGCCAAGAAAACTCCATATTTCAGTTATCGAAGTAGGCTGGTTTGGTACTACTTCTAACCCGGCTGGATTCACTAGTAAGCCTGCTGCTGATATCACATGTCCAAGGAATACAACCTCTGAAAGCCAAATTCACATTTGAAGAACTTTGCATATAAACGATACTCCCCCAAAGTGTGCAAATTTATCTGCAAGTGTGCCTCATGTTTTTGTCTATACTTGGAGTAGATCAGAATGTCTTCCACGAATACAATCACAAACTAATCCAAGTATGATTGGAATACTTTATTCATCAAGTCCATGAATGTTGTAGGTGTGTTAATTAGCCCAAAGGACATGACTAGGAACTCATAATGGCCACATCGAATCCTGAAAGTTGTCTTTGAAATATCCTCCTTCCTAATCTGAAGTTGATGGTATCCTGAGTGAAGATCAATCTACGAGAAAACAAATGCAGCACCAAGTTAATCGAACAAATCATAAATCCACATAAGTGGGTAACGGTTTTCACTATCATTGGGTTGAGCATGCGGTAGTCGATGCACAACCTCAAGCTAATGTCCTTCTTCCTTAAGAAGAGGACTGGAGCATCCAAGGGTGAGACACTTGAGCGGATGAATCCCTGCACTAGTGTCTCCTACAATTGGGTCTTGAGCTCTCGGAGCTAAAGTGGTGTCATAAGGTATGGGGCCCAAGAGACAGGAGCATTACCTGGTAACACATCTATCCCAAACTCTACCTCTCACACTGATGGCAAACCAGGAACCTCCTCAAGGAACATGTCTACAAATTCCATAACCACTAGTATATCTGATACTGCTATGCCTCACTACTATGTGGTGGCTACTACTGTGGCTAGAAAGACCTCGCAACCTCTATCAATTAGCTTTTGTGGCGTCAAATACGAGATCAGAATGCCACTTCTATTTCTCCCTCTGCCCAGTAGGAAGATCTTCACAGTCCTCTTCAGACAAAGTTGCTCCTTTTTCTTTTGGCAGTTAATGAGAGCTCAGTGTCTAGCCATCCAGCCCATGCCAAATATCATGTTGAACTTCATCATGGATAACACTATAAAATCACTAGAAAGAATACGCTACTGGATAACTACAGTGATATCCCTGACACACACCACTGGTGAAAACTGCTATGGAAGGAGCAGACCCTACCGGATCATGCCCTAAGTCATCTACATGCACACCAATTCTATTGACAAACTTTCTGGAGATGAACGTATGCATACCAGAGTTAAACAAAACAACTGTGGGAGCTGAATGGATGAGAAGTGTACCGATAATAACAGTTATCTCTTGAACTACCTCTTCAGCTATGGTTTCATAGACTCGGCCCTACTGAGGTTTCTCTCCCTAATCATTGGCCTACCGATGTGCCTGCCCAACATTGGCCCTCTATATCTAGCACTCATCAACTGCAACCAACACTACCTATTTCTGGCCACACAGATGACCACGCTAGCCTTACTGGCCTCTCTAACCCTGCTGATCTCTATGACCCTATTGGTCATGCTGACGACCGGCCCACTGCTGCTGATCACCCCTAAGCTGCCGTCCCTGATGTTGGTCAGCACAGGTAGCCCATACTACTGCTACTGGTGGTGTTGAGCCCTCGGCTGCTACTGTAGGTGTTGTCCCTATGGTCTCATGGGGCATGTTCTGGCATAATGTCCTATCTCACCACTGAAATAACACTCGCGAGTCCCTATGTGGCATGCACCCCAGGCATGTCCGCTGGCAGACAAGGACACACCGGATACTCCTAATATGCTCCATTCTAGTTTGGTAGGGGCTGGTAGGTCTTCGTCTATTGTCGGAAGTGCTGAATTTGATCCACTGTAGTATATTCAATCACACCACTGTTTGTCCACCTCCGCTACTACCGTGGACCCTGGTGATCCTGAGCTCTGGATTTCTGATGCTGGCCGCATGACTATCCATTGCCATAGGCCATTCGATGTCTCTCATGGGTGTATTAAACCTCTAATGCTCTCATGACTACCTCAGTCAGGGGCACATGAGAAAGATGCCACGATCGACTAAAGAATTAATCTCAACCCTGCAACAAATTTCTCTGTCTTCTATTTTTCCGTAGCAAAGATCACAGGTCTGAATCTACCAAGAGTGAGAAGTCTCACTCATACTCCAGTCATATCCTTCTGCTCCAATGCCTGGAACTCCATCTTCTTCCAACTTCAAAGAGTTGACGAGAAGTATTGGACATAAAAGATCTTTAGGAACTCTGGCCATGTGACTCTCTCCAACCGCCTGCTCTAAAGATATGTGGAATGAGCAGATTTCCCCAATATCTTCCCCATTCTCTGCATAACTTTGGTGGCCACTCTCAACTATAACTTTGGTGGACATCCCATGTATTGTATGTAGGACATTGTCTGCCATGCCAAACCACTCAACAGCAACCTCAGGATAGGTATTGCCATAAAACAGCTACCCACCATTCTTCGTGAAACGGTCAACATTTCATCACCCACTCTATTGTGCCCTTCACTCATGGGCGCCGGAACTCTCCACTGCAGTATACTGCCTAGGTCTCGCAGTCTCAGCTTGATTACTAGTCTCACCTCCCTGCATCTATGCAAACATTGCATCCCAGGTGGTGGTATCACGTACTAACCAGCTGCCAGGGGAACTACTGGGATATGGGGAATATAAGAAGTTGGAACCACTGGTGGAGGTGGAGGTGGAACTACAATCATCTCAGGGACGGACGTCTCTACCAAAGTCTCTCGCTCAGCTGGCCTCATCTGAAGCTTGGCCACTGCCATTGCCATCTCTCTGACAGGTCAAGCATCCTAACCAAATCCTTATGAGACTATCTCTGCTCTCTGCTCATCAGTCACTCATCTCTGCTCCTAGTACATGACTTGCTCCTCCTCATGCACCCTTTGCTACTCCTCTCTGAGCAGTCAAATGAGCTGTGTGTCCACCATAGTGTCTATAGGCAAAGATGGGAACCATCGGTCTCGCTCCTGTGCAGTCGATGTGGTAGCCCTTGTGCCACAGAAATATCTATGGTGCGGTACTGTAACACCCCAATTTCGGTTCACTTAAGAACCGGATCAGAAAAGTTACGATCGAGTCGAGACATGTTTAATATTATTAGTCAGTGAGACTCGATCCATTAAATAGATCGAAATAACCCTCTTGGTGTAATGAGAATGGAAGACATTGTTAAATATTTATAAAAACACAACAAATATAAATGAATGTAAGAAAGTAAATACTGCGTTGAGCTCAAGTGTGTGTAGCGTTTATCTGTCCTTCCGCCGAAGTCGACTCAAGATTTGCGAGACCTACATATATTATATGAAAAACGTCAGTAACGAATGTTACTGGTCCGAAATATAACTAATACAATCTGGC
>JAVDBV010088011.1:0-18611 GCA_032619315.1 Piper longum | reverse complement strand
TAATATGAACAGGTGGATCATGACCAACTGTCGAGAATGAGTTGGTATGTTTGAATTAAATGTTTATGTGAAAAATATAGCGTAATGAATGAATCTTGTTTTACGAAATTATATATGTTGATTTGACAGGGTGACCCCGAATTGCACTTTTAGGGGAGATTCTGTCCGTTTTATTTTAGGAATTTTTATCGATTTTAATCGTGGTTGTCTTAGCATGAACTGGTTGGTATGTCATCCACGTAGTGACATGTTAGGGTTCAGTACATTCATTCATGCATAACGATCAATATCTTCCATCTTGAGACGCCGAGAGTAGATCCACCCGGGACCCGTAACAGTTCAGTTCGGTTCACGAGCGAGCCGGATTCGGGGTGTTACATTATGTTATGATATATGATATCATAATTGACTTCTATAATATTGGTTAGATTTGAAAATTGATGCTTATCTTTTTTTTATAAAATAAATAGTCTTGTATCTAAAAATTAAGGACATGTGTGTACTAGTTGATTTACACTTTGTGTTAAAATTGACTTGAGTATAAAAGGATTTCTTCTTTGTGTTAAAATCTATTCTATATATTTTAGTGCACCAATTTTTATTTTTAAAATTAAGAAAACTTAATGCAATAATATTAATCATTAATATTGAGCATCCAAAATTGAATATTTATGCTTATTTTTTGTTATTTGATGACATGTATATATGAAGCAATATTTTTAATTGCTTATTGAGGATAAAGGAAAGATATCATTAATATATAGGCATGAACATGTCAATGTTTTTTGGATTCTTCATAACCATATATGTATAAAACTGTGCATATGTTGATTTGTAATTGAATTACACGTTTAAATCTAATTAGGCACAAATCGTAATAATGTAAATCATTTCATTGATAAAAATATAACTTATATGTTGTGTTTATTATTCATAATAAATGTCTAACCTAGTATTTTGCATTTAATATGGACCTTAGTGCTCTACAAGATAGTTCAATATAAAATAATTTGGTTATAATAGTTTTATTCACTATTAAGGGATTATTTTATTTTAGAAGGAGACAATCTTGTTGCTGCTGTGAAACAAAAAATTTTAATCTCATATACCAAATAAATGATATCTTGAACATTATTTCTTTTGAGAGCATTATTTTGATGAAATTTTATATTATCACGTAAAAAGTTTCATTTTTTGAGATATCTAAATGATATTTTGTGATAATATTTGAGATGTTAAAGTTAACATACATAATTGTGATGTGTTCGTTAAAACTTGTAATAATTTTGCATAATGTATGTTCAATAATAAAAGGAAAAGTATGTCAAATGGGATGAATGATTTTTTAACCAAACTTTTGCCTCTTGTACTTGAGTAGCAATGAAAGATAGAGACATTAGTACTTGATGTCACATATATCGATTCATTAAAAGATTGAGATGAGACTATTTTTTTAAAATGGTCGACATGGTTGAGACTTAAAACATTTATATTAGTTGTAATTGTAATAGTTGTCTCTTATCATTTACTTAAGTGATAATTGGTCTTAAACCTGTATGGTGTTTTAAAAGAACATACGCTCTATGTGAGCTATTGTATATGTGAATATTTGTCCATGATTCATACCACATGTGTTATTTCGACTAAGACAATAGTAGGGAAATGATCCTGCTTCTCCACTTAGTGAGATCCTTGAAGCAGAATCAGTACCCTTAGTGTAAAAATCGTTAAAAAAAAAATAATTACGCTGTTTTAAATTTTTTGACTTGGTCTAGGAAGGATAAAACGCTAGAGGATATTTTAGTTAAGATGAGAGATTTAAAAAAGTTAGATAGCATTTCTATCCGGTTAAATCTGTGTTAGGCGTCTCCCCATACGGTAGCCATCGCTATTTTTTTCTTCCCCATCACCGGTTCTTATCCTCTTCTTCTCTTTTTCTACTGTACATCTTTCCCTCCCTATTTCAATTTCTATGTATGCATACCTAGAATACATAGATAGTACTTGTTGATAATTGTTATTGTTTCTTGTTCTCCTTCATTCTACTTGGTATTTTTTTCTTTCCTTTCTCTTTTTCATGGTTCCCTCATATCCATGCATATAGATCCAAGGATTGTTGTGGTATAATCTTGTGTCGTGCTTGTTTTTATCTGTGATGAATTTTTTTTTTGGTGCCGATTATACTGCGTTGATCTATTAGTAGAGTTGACCTTGTGGGTAAGATATTGATGTATAGTAAGTTCTTGTCGTGCTCTGTTTGGGTGACGGCTACGTCTGTTTTGGCCACGCTTCGTTGCTGTTTAGTCCTTTTTTTTAAAAAATAATGGAGCAACATGTTGATCGTTACGTCAATGTTTTTTTTTAAAATAATGGCTACTTATCTGCGTCGTCATGAATGACTACGACAGGGGAGTGATGGGTAATAATTTGTTATAATAGGGAGTTTTCACGTAGTGATTGTAGGGGTCGTAGTGAAGATATTGATTGTAGGTGGTTTATTTCTGAACTTGCCCTGGAATTGTAACTTGCATTAGACAAATCATAGAGTTGATGCTTTATCTTACCCCCATGCTGATCGGGCAGGAGTTGTAGTTAACTATGGGCGCTTTTGTGTGTTATTTTGTTTCAGGAGTTGATCTGTAATTCGTTATTAATGGGTGAAATTTTGATTGCTATAAATTTTGTAGTGGCTGGTTCTTCAACTATATCTAGATCTATATCGAGTAGAGTCCTTACATCTTAATCACTAATTATTGTCTAGAGCGATTATAAGGATTAAATTGGCTCTTGAATTATTAAATAGTATGGGTAGATAAATAACTAATTTGTGGTAGGAAAAACCGATAGACTGGTGTTAATAACACATCAATTATAAAAGAATTATTATTAAATTATGTTCTACATTTAAAATTTAGCACAAAATAGATAAATTCAATTATCATAATAATGAGTTGATCAAAGTAGTAATATAGGTTATTAAAATATTATATTCTGATAATTATAAGTGTCGAACCTTAACAATATGCTTCAAATAAATAAAGTTTAAACCTCTATCGAATTAAGTTAAAATAAATTTTACTAGTGGCATTCCTAAACTTTAATAAGAATTATATTAAATAATAAGATATATTAATATAATGATCTACTTGTTAGTTAAATTTATAATTAGTAGAATTTATTGGTTTGATTGCATTTGTTCGGTTGGTTGTTAAGTATAAATTTATAGATTAATAATTTAATTGAGTTATTATTAAACTTATTATTGTTATTATTAAACTTATTATTATTATTACTGTACTTTAGTTTTTATTTACAGAATAAGTAACTGTTACTCACTAATTCAATGCTAACAAGTAATATTAATTAAAGTTTAAATGATAACTTTAACCACTAAGACATAAATGGTAATCAGAATTCCTTGTAAGTAATTAGCATGCTGAAGGAAAAATATATAATAGTAATAAAAATATACAAATATGTTGTAAATTGAAGTTTAATATTGTTGAATGTTGTATACTTTATGTTGTCAAATTTTAATAATGATATACTTAAGTCATTTATTTGCATGTATTTCTACTCGAATGAAATTATACTTATGTATAATTTTATTTTCTCATTCAAATTAGGATCGTCGGTCATAGTTGCGAGTTCACTTGTGAACTATCTAGGTCCATATAATTATTTGAAATATTTTATATTCTCTTTTGACAACCCTAATCGACTTAAGTCCAGATTCAATCATTATGAACCGAGTGCAATTAGGGTAAAGGAATTAACTCAATCCGACGCAAGGATGCACTTTTAAACTATTTGAAAGATAAAATACCTACTCCCATACTGAAAGGGGCGACAGGACGTAGTGGCATAAGACAACTAATTATACACTTGTAATACCAATAGGATGAATCAATGACAAATATCGATAATTACAGGTTGTGGGCTACATAGCTTGTGTGCACATATATGAGATTGAACTGGATGGGGCAACCACCACTCCTAAGATTTAATCACTTGTTCGATTTCCAAGTCAGAAGGTGGGAGTGTGGAAAGAGCTTCTTAATGATGTCTCATTTATTGTTTGAGTGGAGGTCATGATTGTATGCCAATGCTTAGAAAAAACCTCACCAATCATAGTGTTCTCTTGAGCCCAATTTCCATTAGGATGCTTTATATTAGGGGTGCCAAATGAGCGAGCGAGCCGAACTCGACTTGTGTTTAAGCTCAGCTCGAATAGTTTGAAGTTCGTTCGAATTCGACTCGATATCGAACAAGTTTTGAACATAAATGTTCGAGCTCGATTCGAATATTTTTCACGTGTTTGAGTTGGACTCAAGCTCGAATAAACTTAAATTATTTAATTTTTTTGAGCTCGAACCCAGTTCGTTCGTGAGCTCGAAATCGGCTCAATTAAAAGTCATAACTCAATTAAAAACATGCAGTTGGCAAGATTTGAATACCTACTATTTCAACTATTTCACTTCTTTACTAGTTTATTGTACATAACTAAATATAACTAGTTACAATTAAACTTATTAGTATATATATATTATAAAAATTATATTATTATATTATTTTATCGAGTCGAGTTACGAGTCAATTCAAGTTATGATCGAGTCGAGCACGGCCTTGATCAAACTCGACTCGTAAGATTCGAGTTTGATTCGAGTTCAAGTTTGAGTATTTAAATGTCGAATTTCGAATTGAGTCGAACCAAACCAAATACCAAATGCTCACGAGTTAGGTCGCTAAGTTAACAACCCTACTTGATACAAGTATTTTATTTTTCCTTCTACGGGCACTGAACCCTCTATGGAAATAACTTGTATTTTTGTCTCCCAACAGAATTTTATAGTTCTGATTCTTCTGCTTCAAATGACACTCTTGCTTTAAAAGAAGCTGCTGAAGGAGAGTTTTCTTCTCTAAGTATTGTGAGACAGGTAGTCCAGAGTAAGTATGCTTCCGTTCGCTTTGAAGATCCTTTATTTTGGATTCCATCTTTCCAAACTTATCCTTATGTCAAGAAGAAAGGGTAGCCTGTAGTTGTGAATGTTCTGCTCTATGTTGCCATCCAAAGAATTGTGGCTATTAGAGATGATCATTTGATAGTCCACCTCGGAAGGCCAGAAGTTGATAAATCTAAACATGGCCTTCCTTCTTTTTTTCTTTTTGGGTTGACATGTAAAGAGAATAGGCACTTGATCAGATGTATTAGGAGGCAAATGCATAACTGTTGCGTCAAAGAAAAGACTTATCCATTCCTGGTCTACACAAGCCCTATCAAGTCTCCCTCTTGTCTGTTCCACCAAGTATATCTTCCCACAATGGAACCTAAGTTAATACAAAGGGGGTTAGGAGAACGTAGAAGTGATTATATTAAATTAATTAGTGATAGTGTGAGTGTGAATCGTATTTAATTATATAATATATTATTGACACAACTTGGTCCATTTTAACCGAAAATCAGGCCAAAATAAAAAAATAAAAATAAGAAAGCATCTTCTTCTTCGTAACCCTAGCCATCACCTACCTCCTCCCTTCCCCACTCTTCCCCCACCCCCTCCCCTCTTCTTCTCTCCCGCCCCTCTCCTTCCCCTCCTACCCTCCTCCCTAATCCTTTTCCATCTCTCTCATTCTTTTCCCTCTCCCTCGTTCATTCCTCCAACTCTTTTCTTCTCCAACTACACTGGCAAAACTGCAAGGTACATTCTTTTCATTGTGCGTTCACAAACTCTTTTTTTTACTTACCTGTATTGATCAATTTTTATATTTTTTTAATATTTTTTTATTGTTGATGATTGATTTGACATTATATTTTAAAATATAAGCTTGGATATAATTAGTAAATTTAACAAATTATATGAAGTTTATTAATAATGTATAAATTACATCCATAGTAAGTTTTAGCTATCTCACTAACATGCTAAATCAATATACAGTAAATTTACAGCTTAATTTCCTCAGAGGTACAATTTAATTTACAGTATATTCACAATAAAATACCATTTACAGTGAAAATCTACTCAGTAAGGAACTATCCAATTCCAACCAGAATCCAACAATATGTGTAACCCATCCCCAAACCCACCCGATCCTTTTTAGTTCCCTAGATACAGAAACCAATTTCCACATGAAAGAAAATTTGATTTCCCGGAGGAATCGTGATTCCCTTCCCCACCATTATAAATACACTAGCCCGTGACAATCCAATTACCCGTCTTTCCTATACCTCGCGACGGAGGAGGAGAGACGATGCAGATATTCGTGAAGACTCTGACGGGGAAGACGATCACCCTCGAGGTGGAGAGCAGCCACACCATTGACAACGTCAAGTCCAAGATCCAGGCACGTCTTGTCTCCCTTTTTCCTCCTCTCTTTTGCTGGTCTATGCTTCGATTTTTCCTCTTTCATATTGGCTGGCGATGAAAGGCTCGCCCTTTACTCGTTCCCTGGTTGTTCTCTTCTATAGGACGAGTGATTGGAATAGTGGGTTCTTGTTCGAACTGTGCTCTGACTTCTGATTGTCTGGAAGGGTTTCTTTGGGTGGGGTTTGCGGGAGTTTGTTTAAGTTGCAAGGTTGTTATTTAGGATTTATGTTTCTTTTTGTTTGAGTTGGATTAAAGCTATCTCCTTGTTTGGCGTTGAATCTTCCTTTATTCAACTTCAAGCGATGTTGGTTGGATTAACTGTTTATGCAGCCGTTCGATGGGGCGTTTGATAAACTAAGCTGTTCTAATGATTTGATAAAAATTCGTTTTTAGGGTTTCTTTTTCCGTTTTGTTTCTTTGCGTCCGGCAGTCCTTTTTTGTTGTACTTGTGATGAAGGAATGAGTGTATAAGTTTGTTGAGCACTTTTAATTTTTTTTTTTTAGATGTTATAAATTGGTTGGTGAGATTTTTGTAATGGTGAATGTGGTGTTGACGTGGAGGACATATAGGCAAGCAATATATGTGACGGACTATTTGATATCTTAATCAGAAGATTTAGTATTTTTATTTTGATTTGCTGGTGTACCATTTTGATGCGATGGTGTGTTTTCTGTGGGTGCCTGCAGGACAAGGAAGGTATTCCTCCTGACCAGCAAAGGTTGATTTTTGCCGGGAAACAGTTGGAAGATGGCCGAACCCTTGCCGATTACAACATACAGAAAGAATCAACTCTTCACCTGGTTTTGAGGCTTCGGGGTGGAACAATGATCAAAGTCAGGACGCTAACTGGAAAAGAAATTGAGATTGACATTGAGCCAACTGATACTATTGATAGGATTAAGGAACGAGTTGAAGAGAAAGAAGGAATTCCACCTGTGCAGCAAAGGTTTGCTTTCTTTCTTTTTTTTCTTTGCTCTCCTCATTGTTCCCTTGAGACAGTCGACTTTCTGAAACTCATAGCCTGTTGCTGTTTTTTTCCTGTTTGTACAATTCTGCTTGTTAGAATCAGTTATTATCCCCCACGTGTACGTATGTGGATTTAATTGCTGACTGCTATGGTATCAGTTGATTGTAAAAATTTTTTTAAAAAATTGTACTGATAAAACGAAAAGTATGTGTGATGGGCATGCAACGCTAATTTATCCTCTGGATTTGATTCCACGGTGCGAACTTGACAACACTTCCTGCAAAAATCTGTACTGATTGTGTCTATGCTTCGATTTGATTCCACGGTGCGGACTTTTCAGGCTTTTTATGGATTACTATCTCCCAGTGGACAATGGCAACCTTAACATCATGTGAATTTCCTAATATCACTATTGACGAACAAATCAAACTGTCTCTTACAAATCAAATTATGTTAATCATTACATGAACTGCGCAAAATAGTCATTTATCCCTCTACTGTGAGTTTATTAGTGTTTTTGCCACATTTTGATTATTGACATTTGACACAACTGCGCGCCATGCAAATCGTAGAAGGGATGTTTTGAGCTTTTGGCGTGCGTGAAATATTGTAGGTATGTAAACCGCCTGTTTTGGTCATGGCCGATTGTTGGTGGTTGAGCTCTCTGTTTTTCCCTTTTTATTAAATAACGAAATATAATTATTCACTTTGAGAGATTAAAGTGTGGAGCTTTTATTTTTTCCACTGTGTGGCGTGTTTTTGGTTGACGTAAATAAATCTAGTTATTTTTACTAGCTTTTTTTTTTCATCTGTTAATTGCCGCATTTTCCATTTTGGTTACGCTGTAACGGTTATGTCGTGTTTTAAAAGGCGCGTCTTTTTGTCGGGAGAAGATAACCTCCGCGCAAGGGAGGGCGGACTTGTTTTCACTCGCGTGCATCATAAGACTACAGCCCTGATTATATCTTCATGTGAATGTGAAAACTCTCCCATCGTCTTCTTTTGCCCCCTCCTGTGACCACCGAGATAGCAGCTAAAGGTTGCCGAGGATCAGGCGGTTTGATAAGGGCGAGATTAAGTGATTGGCATTGTGTGAAGTCTGTGGTGGATGCGAACATGGCATCCCCTCCATTAGAGCTCTCTTCTTTGTCTATGCACTTACGAGCATCTGGGGATTATTCCAGTTTTAGTAGGGGCTTCTGACGCGAGCGAAAGTGTTTTTGGAAAGAATTCGCGACAAATATTTAGTTATGTCCACATGCAACTCAGCAAGCAATGTTTATGGCTGATTTTTAAAAAACTAGGACACGACTGTAGAATGTAAAATCTCAAGTCTATGTTAAAACAAGCTGCCAATAATCCCTTAGGCTCCGGTTGAATGTTGCATGAGTGCAATCCAATGAAAGTATATTATACGTATGAGATCTGTTCCTTCCCGGAAAATGCCGTTCTAAATATTCCTTTAGCCCTATTCGTGATAAATAGTAAGACCATTCTATTTAAGTAATGCTTTTCTGGCACACGCGCGTGTTTATAGTCTAAATTCTTTAAAATTGGATTTATCAGGGTGAGATTTGGCTCTAAATAGGGCCGTAATTTGTCATTCGATTTATTGATTTGCCAACGGTTATGAATTAAATAAAACAAATATAGTGAATATCTTATTTACATACAAGAAAAATAGTTAACAATACGTTTAATTAAATTAATTCGATTTTAAATATAAACGGTAATGAAAGAAGGTTCCACTATAATTGATTTAACTGAATGTTATTTAATTATTTTATATATAATTATAAAACTTAATTATACGTCAATATTAATCTTAAAACGTTTAATTGTCCAAACATCGACTTAAAGAATTTACTTAATTTAAATTATTTTTTATTTAATTCATAATTTGTAATATTGGATTACTAGAGTGAATAGTTGGAACATTTATAACCAAACTTGGTTTATGATTTATAATTTTTAAGTAAATTGACTATAAATTAATCGTTTAATTGGTGACAAAATGATGAAAACATGATTACCACACAACTTTATAAAATTAATTTATGGTTTGGTTATGATAAAAAAAATTAAATAATAAATAGTCATAAAAATACGATCAATCGAATTATAATCTGGTAATTTTCACTCAAGGAAAAATTAAATATTTTTATTATTTTAATGGTCGGCTATGAAACACAAGGACTTGGCTTTGTACATGGCAACTATTTTAATTAACAGCAATCTTTGAAACCAATCAGTGTCCCAACCGCAGCACCCCCAGGCCCCGCCTTGGTACTGCCCAGATTCAGTCCATCTCTGGCTGCCGCTTCCTCCCTCAACACCCAGAAACTGGGATTTTGGCGAACCGTGGTTAGTACCGCCGGGGGCTTTGCCTACCGAAAATTCTCGTAGTTTACTTTAAATTTGATGCTATCAGTTGTTTTGATCATGATCTTTGTTTACCTCGATTTGTCTCATTTAACTTATTTCTGATTTTTTATCACAATATTTTTTTTTCTTTGCAGGTAAAATTTTCTTTTAGATCTTCTGGCCATTTTTCTCAGTGGCAATGTGATGTCTTGAACAAAATGGGCACAAAGACAACTCCATTGGCTTCATTATACCGCTCCATATATTCAGAGGTGTATTTTCTTACTTCATCATCGCATTTCTATCGTACTTGCTAGGATTGGTGATTTTTTTGACATAGGAGATATGCAATTTCAGTAAAAGATGCACTTTTCACATTTATAATTAGTCAAAATGTTGGGAATAAATGAAAATGTTTGGTCTCACTTATGAACAAATAATGGGCTTCTGCTATGTTATTGCCACCCATTAATTGGGTTTCTCAAATCTGTGTTAGAATAAAAATTTTACGGCTGTTTGAATCCAAAGTCAACAACATGACTAAATGAATTTCATGTTGGCAAGAACGGGAACCGAATTTTGAAAGCACTCTTATTTAATTGAAAAATCTTCCCTTGTTGATATTATTTTTATCTATCCAAATATACTTTACAGATAGAAGAAGTTGGATGGGAGCATCTTGTCAACCTGGAAGAAGATTTATCATCACTTAACCTTCGCGTCTTGTAAGAGGATAAATGTTTTTATTCGGCAATTTTTTGTTAAGAGGATAAATGTTTTTGAAAATATTCGGCAATTTTTGAAAATGTAAGAAGATTTATCATCACTTAACCTTCGCGTCTTGTAAGAGGATAAATGTGACATGTTTTCTATTGAATGAAAATATTATTTGTAGATTCTGCGATGAATTAGAGCAGTTAATGAGACACACATCTTATCACCTGGTTGTAGGTGTCATATTCTACAGACTAGAAACTGGAAATTGGCAAGTTATCTTTTGTAAGAAGCTTCTTGTAACCTTAGTTAAAATGAGATGGTAAACGATTCTTTTCCTAAAGGCGTCAGGTTTTAGATGAAGTGGGTTCCCTTCCCTACTACAGGAAAGACTTTTTAGGTGAAGTGATGATTCAATATGATATAAAGCTAAGAATCATGTTCGAGTCCCGCTGGACACAAACAAGAAAATTGCCTGAGGAATGTGGACCCACCCGTTGTTTGTATTACGTGTGGGATTCCATTGATATAAAAACACGAGAAACTAAGAGAAATTATTTTCAATTTTTTTAGTACCACTTTTACATCTTTCCAGATGGACCTTTTGGAGTGAAATAGATTTTTTTCTTAATTTCTTCCGTTTTGTTATTACAATCTGCAAATTAGTTTGGCTGATAAGTGTTAAACTTTTTGAACAACCAACTAATAGAATAGCTTGATTTTATCTCTGAACGCAATTTATTTCATTTCCTATTTTCAGTGACAGCAAGAGGCAGCCACACATCATAAATATTCAGTTACCTCAAGGCTATCCGAATATTCCTCCTCTGCTCTCAGCGGTTAAGAGTTCTGAGACTTTACTTGGGATTGTATTTATATATTGATATAAGATTGAAATGTTTTCAGCTAACATTTTTCCAATGATGTGATTTCCTTTTCAGGATGTTCCCTATATCTGTCCATTACAATGGTCAAAGAAATCAAGGCTAAAAGACATAGTCCACAAATTTGTGAAGGTATTTTAATATGGAATACGGTTGTCATAATGTTGATTTTGCAAGATACAAGTGTGAAGGCACTTCGTTATTTGATAGCATAGCATCTGGAGAAGTTTCAAGAGTTTTGGTCCACCATGAGTGAAATTGATAAGTCCCTTTCAGTCATTGATCCAAAACTGCCATCTTGTTCTGCATCGTATCGTTTGATCAGCCTTGGTAAAATTTAATCCCGTTAGCATAGAATCTAATGGCTGCCTTGATTACCTAAATTTATAAGTTAAATTTTCTGTCCTCGTAACTTATTCCAGGAGATGACTGTTATCTTCAAATATTTGTGAATGTGGATAACCCAAAGTTATCACCAGAGTAAGCATTCATACCACTCTTGCTTCTTTGCGTATTCACACCCATAAATTTTTTGGGCAAAGATTGACAGCTTCCTCCATTAGGTGCCGGTTCTTTGGACCAGATTCACTTGTTAACAAAATAAGAATGAAGTGGAGAATCAATGGTAGCAAATGGTATTCAATCTTTGCTTAGATTATATTTTTTGTTCTTTTATGTAATTTTTACTAAATTCTTAACTATTGTTATTCACATTTCTTGTTTATAATTGGGTACAAGTTCACCTTCAGATTTAATGTTTATGTTATCTTTTGTGATTGAGATGCTTGTCAAATTTTTTAAATTGTGGAAATAATTTACATTTTTGTTATTTATAAATAATAATTAGTGCTTGTGTATGCTGTATAGTATTAAGTGATGTATATGTCTAAACATTAAGGATCACCGTAAATCTCAAGTGTCAATATATCATGTATATTTCTTTTGTGATACAAACAATCACTTTATATATGCAAGACTATTATATTTGCACTTTTGGATCAGTTAAAAAGTTTTAGAATGTTTATGTTCTTATCTTCTAGGATGCCTGAGAAACCATTTGTGGAGAATCTTGGAAACGTTTTGGATGCCAAGTTACCTTCACCTCTTAGTGGCAGTAAGGATGAACGAGAAGTCGACTGTGGGATCTGTTACGCTCAGTATCTACCTGTTGGTAGGTTTCATACTCTTTACTTTACCTTTGAAAGTTCTCCGTGGACTAAAAATGTGCCCTATCAAATGAAGATGATGAACTTGGAGCTATGAGTGGAAGTGCACCGGACTATACATGCGATTTTCCTAACTGCAAAAAGAACTTCCATAGTGTGTGCCTTAGAGATTGGCTGCGTTCTATTAGTACAACCAGACAGTATGTGTCACTCACATTAGTTTCATTAGCTTGTCTTTCTCAATATATAACGGTGCATTTTCTATCATAATTAGTATTTAACACGTTATGTCATTTTTTCATCTTCAGGTCATTCCAAACTCTTTTTGGGAATTGCCCATACTGCAATGAACCCGTTGCCGTAAACATGAATGCCAGAGGTTGATGTGCGATATAATTTACTCTTGCTTTTTCTTAAGTAACTGTGACATTTTTTATGTTTAAAAAATCTTATTCAGTGACAAACTTTCTTCAGCTTTTCTGTCTACCTTTCATTGGAAACTGTGTCATGTTAGGGGGGGGGGGGGCCCCCCCCCCCCCCTCTCTATTTTGTAAATAAAATCTTATTTGTTGAACTCTTTAATGTTAATTTCTTCTGCAAAACTTGGAAATATGGTTCAATAAAAAAGTCTATATCAGCTGATTTATGTATTTTTTCCCTCATCTGGCATGCACCTCATCAGTTACTTAGCATGCTACGATATAGGGCTTTTCTCCATGGTCTTCAATCTGTGTGCTCTTTTTTTGTGAAGTCCTCTTTTGAGTGTTCCATCGTTATTTCCTTCGTGCACCTCATTTACAGTCTAAGGCATACTTTGCAGTAGAGGTAGGTTTTTTTTATCATATGGAAGTTTGCAATATAGATATTTGAAGCCCACTGTAGTAAATACAAGATTTGGTACGCTATGTTACTTGACTTACGGAACAAAACTATACTTTTATCGTGTAGCATTCACATTGTAATTTACAAGATACGAAAAATTTTAGTTTCCATTCCCAAATGATCGTGGCTGTGTAAGCTAATCTGATTGTCTGGCTTTGTTTTGCAACTTTTGCTCTATTGTGATGTTAACTCGATTGATTGGTTATTCAAAATCTATGTTGCTGCCCAAAACCTTACTGAGAATTTTGATGAAGGATAGATAACCATGATGATTCAGCCGCTTAGATGGTTGTAAACCGTGTCAATAAGATTATCATCTTCACATCATATCTTGGTCATCCATCATTATATGTGCCATATTTGGTGGTCGGCCAACCGCCAAACTGGGACTGGTTGGACGGTAATCTCCTAAGTGAAGGAGATTCCATCTTTTATGGAAGCCACAACCATTTTGCAGCTTCGTCTGCCAATTGGAACTTAAGAATCCGGATAGACAGCAATCTTCTATTGTAACACCAACATGGATTTACATTGAACGGTTGTGCATCACTAACTTTTATACACTTGATTTTAAATGATTGGCGTAGGAATCAAAGTCTCTAAACTTCATTGTTTTTCCGTGTAGTAGATAATAAAGCTCTTTGACAATTTCTTTTATAAGTTTCTGTATCTTAATACATGTTATTTATCTTTTTTACTTGTCTGTACACCGTCTTGCAAATGCATATTATATGTCTCTAGATAATGATCTAGCCACCCAAAATCAACGTAGATAGTTTTCCTGAAGCTTGCTGGGGTTGAACTCCAATGATATACACTCCAACCACATATATACATAAACGCCATTAGAGCTTCTATCCATTCTATATTGGTTTACTCAACATCGGTTATACACTTAAATACCATTAATATATGTTTTAAATGATAGTTTTAATAGGCACTGTTCTTAACCCGAGTATTTTTTCCCCATGTCCTGTTGATGAACACCGTCCATCAGCAACTGTTCGTTCTTTTCGTTTTCGTCGCATTTCGTTAATCCTGGCCTACAAATCTTTCCCATTTCTTTCTTATTCACTAAAAGCATTTCACTTTCGTATACTACTTGCCTAAAACTCAATATCAACCAATATTTTTCTAATTGTTTAAAATAAATATTTTAAATAATTATATATTAATATTTAAAATGTAAAATTAAATATAGTTACTGATATTTAATAAAAACATGTTGTAAAAATTGTGTTTAAAACATATTTACTAATATTTAATTAAAATATATCTGAAAAAATTGTGTTTTAAATATATTTGAAAAATGTGTAAAATTAAATATTTACTAATATTTTCATTTCAAGTTATTTTATATTTCGTCATATATTATTAATTAAATTAAAATATATTACATATTAAAGATAATAAAAAATAAATATATGTAATTTTAACTAATTATATAATATTTAGGTGTAATTTTGATGATTAAAAATTTATGGTCACTTGAAAATTTGATTTTTTTTAATACAAGGCAATTTACATTGAGTATTTAATGTAAATATTTCGCTTTTACATTGGCAAAATGATATTTATGAAGAATTTTCAATTAAGAATTTGTTGATATTTTTTATTAAAATTTTAAATTGTAAAATTATTATATATTTATTTATTATCCTTTATTAAAAGGAGATTTTTTTTAATGTTATATATTTTAAAATTTATTTTTTAATAAAATTATAAAAAGTTTGTTAGGCCATGTGCTAGCTGTTTAATACAACCGAAGCAGCTTTTCACGTTTTTTTTTTTTGTTGGAAAGAGCAGCTTTTCACTTTGATGTTTTGAAAAAAAAAACTTCTCACCGCTTGGATTACCCACAAAAATGGCGAACTAAAAACCCATGAAGGATTAATTAAAAAAAAATTATAACCGGGTCCGACCCGACCCGTAAAGAAAGAAACCTACAAACCATAACACCGTCACCCTAAGATCCGACTTGTATCTGTTCGTCTGTGACCCGTAACAGCGCCGCCGCCGTCCTGCCGGAAAATCTTCCGGCCGTTCACTCCGCCGTCGTTGGCATCTGTCCCCTTTGGGTGGCGGCGTTTTGCACCATAGGTTTGTTGTTCCGCATCCTTTCTACAAGATAGATGATCGAAAATAATTTGTTCTTTGATTCGATGTGATAACATTTTTACATTTCATGATTTGTTGTTTTGTCATTTTTTGTCAGTAAACCATGCTTTTTTTCTTCGAACTGATTTCTTGACTAAGCGGACGCAAAAAGAATTTTTTTTTAAAAAAAAAATTGTTCCTAATACTTCGCGATCTCGTTGGTCTCTCCATCATAAGCTTAGCTGTTAAAATGTTTGGGGGATATTTTTCGTCTGAATGCAAATGAGTTATGACTATAATGTTAACGATGTAGAAGATTTGTGAACGAGGGTTACTGAGCATCTGATACATCTTTGATTTGTGCACTTTTCCTGCTGACCAACTATTTGCAATACATATTCTTTCTTCTTGTTCCAATTTTGTAGATATATATCTGAGAGACTCTCTAGTTTGTATTCCTCTATAATGGCGGAGCTAGCTATGAGAGTATCAAAGCAAAGAACACTTGAAGTGTTACTTGGAAGATGTATGATTACTGTACGAAATTTTTCTTCCACATCTTCACAGTCGGCTTCACCTCCAGCTGCAGTTTCAAAGACCTCTAAACGAAAGAAGGGTAAAAATCTTTTTGAAGTGGCACAGTTTTTACCAAACTGGGGAGTTGGGTTTAAGATGGCGAAGACTCATTGGAAAGGTGTTTCCTATGAGATCACAAAAATCAATCTTTACAAGGTTCCCCCTTTTTATGTTGGATTTTCAAATTAATGATCTTATAAGTTTTGTATGTTGTCTTGCGGTGATGAATTCATAAGAGGTTTAATTTTTCTGCAGGATGGCAGACATGGAAAAGCTTGGGGGATAGTTCACAAGGATTGTAAGTTACGCTAGAAGATTTCATAATCATGCTTGCAATCTCGGTTCTGACCTGTCTGTACGCTGTTGGTTTGTTTGTGATTATTTAACATTTGAATGCTTGAGCTTCCATTCATGTCCTGGTTTAGTGAGTAGATGTCAGCTAAGTCCTATTGATACTTGTTGTAGAGTAATATTGCTTACTCCTTTTGGAGTCAAATTTTCATCTGAGAGCGTGCCTATAGTTAGAAATTCTTTTCAGGATAAAAAAGTGTGCTTTCTTTTTGCAAAATATTGATGTTTTACTTGATCTGACGTCTTTGGTTGCATTGTATCCTAGCTTTGCGTATGTGATATATTAGTCATCAGTTCATCTCAGCTGTCATGATTTATTTTTGGTGAAGAGAGGAGTATATTATTTAATTTTGAGTATCTTATATGTCAGTGGTAGATTCTTTATTTTTGCCTATTACTATCTTTAGTCCTGTTGATTTTTTCCTTTTTATGCATATGAGGTTAGTGCAGGCTCACTTGGATTATTTCTTTGTTGACCTCGTGTGTTCTATGAATTTGTGTAGAATAAAATTTTATCTAAATGTTAATAAATTAGAAAAGTTGAATTACTTTTGTTCTTTAGAACAGTGTGTTCTGCCTGCTATGGTGCAACAGTTACGTGATTGGGAGGATATTTTTCCCGTTGAGTTAGTGGTTGGTATAAGATAAAGCTGATATTGTGATAAGCATTGATGTTGTATTTGCGAGCATGGCAGAATACTGGCATGTTGCTTCAGTACCGTGTTCTTGAACTCTTGTTCTTCCTAGAGAGGAGAATAGACAGTTTTCTTTTCCTTATTTATTTTTGCGTTCTTATGTAATCTTTGCAATTCGATCAGGTGCTCCACCTGCAGATGCTCCTAAGAAAATAAGTGGGGTTCATAAGCGGTGTTGGAAGTATATTTCAGATCCGGTGAAAGCTGTGGAAACTGCTCCAAAAGTAGCTGACGGCCAAGCTTAAATTGTCGCCTAGAGGCTCTGTGTTGTGGAAGGTGCATGAACTCTATTCATGTCTCAGGCTTTCAGCTATGGTGATTGGCATGTTGTCAACTTGATCCTTTCTGAATCAAAGAATGCTTTATACGAACCCCTGTCAAGAAAGAGCTCACACTTGAGGCGTGGATCAGCATTTGCCGATGACTTTTGTATCAAATTGCACTTTAAATGAAAATCGGCGTTTTTCTTTTTATTAAAAAAATGTTGCTTGTGATGTTGCGTCCATGATCCTTAAATTCACGGCCTTTTGTTTCTGGATTTTGATTACTTCAATTTAGTTCTTATATCTATATTTTTAGAATTTATTACAGTATACCTAGTAAGATTAAGATTTTTTTATTAACAAGCTTTGGGTACATCCGTACATCTCTTTTTAATCCGGTCGCACAAACACTTACCCGAGTTTGGGTGGGTCAGGCCTTGACCCGTGAGTTATAAAATAAAAAAAAGAAAAATATCTTAAATAATCAAGTTTTAATATTTTTTATCATAAATAATCAAAGTTTTAAATTTATACATACATAATTATATCTCAAATTCATATATTTTATAAATATTTTATTTATTATATTTATTTTATTGACATAAATACACTTAATTTAACTTTAGATTTTCTTAAATATTTTTTATATTTTATATAACAAAGATATATTATTTTTTTAAAAAATATTCATAATAAAAATATTGATAAAAAATATTTTAATTTTTAATAAAATGTGACAATTTTAAATTTAAATTTTGAACATCTAAAAATATATATATTTTATTTTTAATGGCCTAAAATTTAATTTTTAAAATTTTCCAAAATTCAAAAAAATATGTTTTATTTTTATCTCATCAATAATATAATTTTATACTCTATTTAATATTTGTAAGTTAATGTTTTATTTTTATATATAATATTAGTAAAAAAATTATAAGTTTTATCTATTATATATTTTGGTATTAGTAAAAATAAATTTTATGGGTATTTTTATAATTATTTAAAAATGATAAAATTTGGTTATAATTGATATAAAAATTAAAAATGAATATTATTTATATAATTTTATAAATTTGACTATTTTTTTGAAAGAAAAATTTAAAATCATGTTATTTCCCATAGTTTCCCGGTAAAAAAGGCTCAAACCCGAAAGAGGCCGGAAAACGAACAGAAAAGTGGCACCTCCCCCCGACTCTCCGAGTCGCCGGCACCACCGCCGGCCACCACTGCGACCGACCCCACCAGTTCGCAGACCTCACTCTCGTCGCCTTCGCCGGCGACGCAGG
>JAVDBV010088004.1:0-22836 GCA_032619315.1 Piper longum | reverse complement strand
AAAATAGAAAAAAACCACGGTGAACTATACTTACCTGATCGGTAAAATATTGCCCTGGAATCTCAACATCCACAGCATGAAAGTCACGCAAAACTCTGCTTTCTTCTTCTAATTTCAAAACAGCAGGAAACCTATCCTCAACATTACTCTGAAGAACATTCTTCCAGTGCTTCAATCGTTCAGTTAATTCAGAAAGTGTAGCAGGAAATGTTGTTGCACTCTCTGGGTCCAAATCACGCTCAAACTCTTGTTTGTACTCTTTCACAAAATCAATATGCTTATTCACAGCATCAGCAGAAAAACATGCCCTGCAGACGCCCGATAGCTCCTTCTTCAGAGATTGGGGTACCTCTGCAGTAGTTGCAGTAGGGTATTTATAACACCGATGAAGCAGAGCATTGACCACAGCCAGAAGTCTCTCTTCCGGCAATGTTACGAATCTTTGACCAATTTCTGTGAGTAGATACTACATCAATAGCAAAGTAGTTAGACAACATAAAAAATGACCTTTAGTTTTTTAGAACAAACAGAAATGAGAAAAATCACCAAGTCAAGTGCTGAATACCTCTAGTTCAGCAGCCAAATTAGTGTGCTTGCTTCTTAATGTTTCCATTATGTCTTTTGAAGCTTCAAAGGCACTTACTGCAGAAGCAACAAATCCAAGGGCACTTGTTCGTCGTGTACCCTGACCACCATCTGACATGCTTGATGAACTTTGCAAACATTGATCGTGTGGAACCTGCATATTGCTTTCAGAATCTTGGCTCTGAGTATTTCCTCCATCATGAGAACTCCCAATATTAGCTTGAGGACCTTGATGAACTTGAGTATCACCAGACAATGAGTTGCTTGAGCTATTTGGTCCACGAGCATTGCCATCAGCCATGCTAAGACCAGCAGCACCAGCCCCTGTGCTGCTGTTGTGCTGCTGCTGCAAACGTTGTTGTGCAAGAAGGGAGTTCCTTCCAATGTCTGATTTATAAGCCACATCACGGCGTTCAAGAAGATAAGTCCGCAACCAGTAATACAAAGCCTGAATAAATGAACATAATAATGTTGTCTCAGAAATACAGTGAAAGGGTCATGATAGAGTAAAGTTGTAGCAAAACAACATAGTAACATGTGATTTACAGCAAAAAGAACCTAAACGAGTTATTGTTCACAGTAATACTAATACTAGTCAGAAAGGGACTTCCACCTTTGCATCCACCAGATTAGGTAAATAGCTAATCACTCCAATAGACAAACCCAATCTTTTAAAACAAACAACTGGAAGGCCCATGCAAAGTTATCCAACCTAGGGGCCAAAAAAAAGGATCTTCAAATGAAGAATTCAACATGAGACGCCTCAAACTGGGTAGACACCATAAATACATTACCAGATGTCATTCTCTTGTGAAGATGAACTTTTTAAGAGTGACATGCATAGGTTGGGTCAAGCGAGCATAACCTTGATTAGCTTCATTTCAAAATGAGAAGTTCAACAAAGAGAAGCATGATTTATATTCAGATAATTAATCAACCATTACAAGAAGACCATCCGTTAATCAAAATTCAATCATGAACAAAACTACTTTCTTCAACTTTTTATACATATTCAAAAATTACCATAAAATTCCCTTGACTTTTACTGGAGTTCTAAACCTTTTAATCATAATAATTATAAACAATAATAATAATAACAATAACAACAACAACAATAATTACAATAATAATAATAATAATAGCAATCAAAACATCAAATTTAACAACCACCAAGACTCTCTTACTTGAGGATATACTGTGGCAACTTTTAACAAGACCAGCTTTGCATGGGGTGCCTCTGTCCTCTGCAAAGAAAGCAACAATTGTGGAATCCAGGAAAGCCAAACCCAGTGTGGTATCTGATCCCAATACTTATCAAAAGGTCTTCCAACTGATTCATTAGGCGTATCAAAACTAAGAAGATACAAAACACGGGCTATATGACTCCTAGAATTAGAAACACCATATTTGATGCCTTGAAGGAAACAACTGACGGCATATTCCAACCACACTTCATCATGGGTTTCTCTATAAACCTGTAAATAAAAAGAACCAAGTAATTTACAACAATAATACAAGAAATTTTTCCCAAAAAAAAAACAAGACAGGAAAAGACAAACCATGTCACAATAATTCCCCCAGCTTATCCATCCTTTTGGTAGATGCTTATAGACACTAATGGCATTTGAGTACACAACATTTGCATTCTCACAGTCATTCAGCTTCAAACAAAAATCTCCCTTGAGCCGAAAGATTTCTGCTTGGTGTTTTGAAGCAAAGTATTCCAGATTGGTACTGTTAATCAGATTGAGACCACTAGTTAACTCTCCTTTCATTTCAAGATACGCTTTTGCTTGCTCGCGTATCTTCACAAATGCTTCCTGAAACCACATAACTGCTTAGCACACTGACAGCCAAGGACCATGGTATCATAAGTTAAAATTTTCATTTATACAACAGTGGCAGATAATAGAAGACAAAAGACAATCTCCCAGAATGTATATAACATCAACACTGGTGACATGAAATATCAAAATAAAAGTGTAAAACAGGTCAGCAGTATTTTCCATGAAAGAAAGTGAAGATCATGAGTTTACAAATGAACAATACAAACAACACAATAAACAATTCAGTCCAACCAGAATGTCCGAATATTCGATAGTAGACCAATCAATACTAAAAATATGTTATAACTTAAAAGTTAAAATTTTACACCAAAGAAATTACCTGCACTTCCATTTCAGAATGCCCATACATCTTTTCAAGTATGGTGACACAAACATCAGATAAACCCTGCTTGCGGGCTATATGGGCAAGCTTATTCACATTCCAAGCTTTGTCACGGAAGCCAAGATGGTGAAGTTGTTTGTTACTTGTACCAAAATCCTTAAAAGCCTCTATAACAGTGTTATAAACTTCATTCCTCCACTGAAGCAAATCATACCAAACTGACATGTTATCCCATTCATTAGGGACCCTTAGCCTCCAAGTCTCAAGGATATCTTTTAAATCAGCATACCCATGCTGTCCCCCACCTGGGTTTGCAGAGAGCTGTTTATTTCCATTAGCTATGTCTAAAAGAACTCTAGCCGATTCTTGAACTTCAACTAATTGCTGAAATTGCTGAAGAAGTGGCATACGCGACTGAGCAGATAATTCAGGTAACTGCCACCACTGTTCCAAAGCAAGTTCAAAACCTTTCCGCACAATATTCTCTGCATCAGCAACACCATTTGCATTCTGCTCATGGAGAGCAAAGAAGGCTTGTATTAGACGAAGCTTAGGTGTTTCTTCCACTTGAGCCTTTGGAAGTACATTTTCCTTCATATATGTCCAGTCAGGAACCTTCCAAAGGCAATCCAGGAGTAGTCCGTAGTTTTCGACGCTTTTTCCAAAATCAGCCAAAGCATCCCACTGACTTAGTTGGCAAGCACAATAAAGCCACTGCTCTTCCCAAAAACACATTTCCGCCTTAGGAACTGTGTTGTTATATGTGCCTTGAGTAGCCTTTATCATGGCTTGGTAAAAAAGGCTCTGAGCCCGCTGCCAATATCCATGTTGAACAAGTGAAAGTCCAGCCCGTGTTTCAGCAGTAATTGACCTTTTCTTCCACAAGCCACATCGCATGTCTTCTTCATTCAAAAGGCGATAAAGCTCAGCAAGTGATTCAGAGCACTTTGTATCATTCATAAACAACATCACGTGGCTTTCAAGCAAGGCCAATGATACATGCCAAGCATTGTAAGTTTTTCCAATATATTTGATGAGTTCACTTGGCATCCGTGGTTGAGGATGACTCAAATGAAGGCCTTCCAGAAGTGCCTGGACAACATTTGGCCTACTTGCTTGCTGCTTTTTGTGATAGTCCTTTGACAAGAGAGCTATAATAGGCTTTGCCAATTGCACTTGTTCATCCTTATGAAGAGTAACCCATACAATTGGAAATACTAAGACCCACATGTGATATGCAACATTAGCATCTTTATGAGCTAATTCTCTAAGTGGAATCACAAGGTCAGATACCTACAGATAACAGGACACCAGTCACAACAAAGATATAAAGCACTTAAACAGCCATGAAGAAATGTTGGAAAAAAGTTCAAGTAAAGGATTAATGGCATAATAATGACAGACAATTAACTACACGAAAATTAAAAAAAAAAAACCTGAAGTCTGCTCATGTCATTTAAAAATTGTGTGTGCTTGGATACAATAACTTCAAAAGTGAGAGGAGCAGCTTCATTATCAACTTGCTCACTGGCACTCGAAAAAAGTCCAGGCCGCTCTGGCAGAGGTCCAGATGCCATAAGGGGAGGTACACGTGCAGAGTTTGGAGCAAGCGTTATTGGTTCATTTTCAATTAAGATTGCTAAGAGAAGATCAAGGCCTTGTTTTAGCCAGAAGACATCACTTATAGCTTCCCAATCCTGATTTTGTATTATGTACTGCAACCTAGTGAATAAAGTTTTCCCAAGGGACTCGTGATAAAGAGAGAAGAATCGCTGCCTGAACTCTGGATCTTTAGCTCTAAGACCAAGCATAAACTGCCTTTCCACCTTCTGGAAAACTTCTTGACGCAATGCCAGTGGATGCCTGACGGAACAAAGATACAGCACTCATATCAGCTACAAAACATGATAATCAAATGCATCAAAAGTTCAGCCGCAATGATCATCAGCCTCTGGGTCTTCTACCACCCAATATGATTTAGATTTCTGTTTGGTCAAACAAGCAGGCAATATGGGTTAGTGAAAAATAATTATATTATTGGGTTTAATATATTAGTCGGGTCTAGTCAGGATTTTGTAGTTGGTTAATGAAGGTTTATAGTCAATTAATAGTCAATGGAACTCCCAAGCAGGGCATTGGCTTAATAGACTATAGACCCACTTGGGGGTTACATTGACCAACTATGAGGGTATATTGGACCTGATAACATAATTATTTTTAACTAATCCACGCCTTAATAGACCTACTTATTTCACCAACTTCACATTGCAAAATAAGATCAATAAATGCTCAAGCAACTGAACCCATTAACTTAAAAAAATAAATAAATAAATAAATACTACTAGTAATAGTAGTTGTCATGATGATGATGATGATGTTCATAATAACAATAATTTCAGATAGCTTCAACAGCCTAGTCATAATATGCCTTCCAACTTTAGTGAGGCCCACAAGCAGACTGACTGAATCAAAGACATTGATATGTAAGCTAGTTCGAGAAGATGAAAAAATTTCTTAAGCATCAAAAACACGTTATGAAAAGCTAAACATCCAAAAGTTTACAAATAAGTTGGTTAAGCAATTTACGAGATAGCTTAAAGGATGGTGGTATTTTCGCTGTCACTTACTTGCTGGAATCAGCACATATCCCATACAATAGTTGAAGATACTTTGTTTCCCACTCTTCTAGATCACTGGCAGAGAAGTTTTGTCGATCAACTTGCGAGAGCTTTTGCAGATAGGAAATTATGTCCTTTTGATTCAGAAGCGCATTTAAAGTACTAGGTGATTGCTTCACATCATCTTCGATCCAACCTTTTATTATATCTAGTATGCATAGGAGCACACCTGGATCCGTACTCTTTTCAGAGAGTAATCCAGGAAGTATTTGACTCAACAGACGCTTGCATTCAGGAACATATATGACTCTTTCACTTATAAGCTTCAGAACAGACTTCAAGTTGGTCGTAATTGATGCAATGTCACCAACTGTTCGCGAAGAAGTAACTGCAGAGTCCGAGTCCAGTCTCTGGCCCTGATAAAAAACCAATCATTGCTAGTGAGAAAACACTTGGCAGAAAAAAAAAACAAAAAACAAAAAAAAAAAACAAACACAAAAACAAAGCTACTGTCAATAAAAATTTACAAAAAAAATATATAGTAAATGACATATCCCAGAAAAGATAAGAATAGGACATCTATCTCCATGTAACCTATGACCATGGATCAAACACATGATACGGAATCAGCAATGGTGAATGCATGACAATTAAGATAGAGACTTACTAACAAGTTCATTCAGGATAGGATAGCTGTAAATAGATCATATGGAACTGAAACAACAGAAACATTTAGCAAAAGGGTTCAAAAGATGAAGAATCACGAGGAAGCATGAAGCTCCAAAAACTGCAGTTTGCATACAACACAAGCATTCTGTCAGCTATTTGATGTAAGACAAACAGCACAGTTAGTGGTATTTCAGTCAGATATGAGAACATTAGGGAGTTCAATGGTTTACTTTGCAAGTTTTGCAAAAGAAGTAGAATTTACAACGGAATTAGAAGTAGATTTATCATGCTTTAACCTATATATGTTGATCTAAACATTGTAAATGTCTTGCTTATGAATAAACGTTTAAGTTATATCATGTCTGTGCCAATTACTTCTTCATCCGCAGAATGAAAGATTGGTTTTCATTTACATTGCCCCACCTACAACGCACTAATCCTAATTTATTGTATGAAAACCAACAAACTAAATTTCAGAGGTAAAGCTAAGTCATATGAATTCCATTTACTGTTACAATAACTTAACTATGATAAACATGGACAAAATATTGAGAACCCTCATACGGCATGAGTAAAAAGCGAAGGAGGTAGGTAGGTCCCAATTTGGATCAGTGGAGCCATGGAAGCAGCATTTTACAAGGTGCACAAGAAATTCTTCCTTTTCATGCACATAAAAAATTGATATAGATGATAAAACATACTTGTCTAGGGTGACATACTCCAGAAGAGACCATATCGTATGATAAACGTTGTAGCACACGAACTAGTGGTATCATGTAAGGATCAATAAAATTCTTCTGAACTTCATTCAAAATATTCACAATAACAAGTGCAAAACTTATCATTGAATTGGCAGAGCTGGCTTCCAATGATATCTGATGCGCTGTCACAGCTGCCAGATGCTTCTGAATGAGATCTTCAAGTTTTTGGTATAACATTTTAATGTCTGCAGGGGTATTAGGTGACTCTAAAGGAAAGGCAGAGAACACCATTTTCAGAAGCAAACACAGTGACTTCCCAGCATCCAACATTTTATAATTAAAGCAAGGCTCAAGTATCTGCGAGAAGGAGAGGATATGTAAAAGCCAACACAAAACAAACTCAATATACAAGCATCAATGAAAGTTACTCATACTTGAGATATCTGGTTAATGTTGTTGCGAATGAACAAATGGGGCTGTTTCTCCAAGACCTTGTTCATGACATCAAGACCCTGGGCAAGAGCGGTGGCAGGGTCTTTTGTTTGAGAAGACTGAAGTGTACTCAACAACTTCTCAAGGTAGTTGAATTTAACATTGGCGTTCGGCCAAACCTCTAAAGCATGAGAGAGGAGTTCCAACGCTTGCTTGTACATAGAACTTGCTTCCTTATCTTTTGGTTCAATCACCAAAGCAACCTGCATTTAGTCAGAGACGTCAAATGCCAATAACAAGCAGTTAAGCAAGAAGATTACGAAAACATAAATTGAAATCCACTACAATTTTCATATGCACAAACAAGAATATTATATTATCAGTGAGCCAAGAAACCACCCTTTGTTCACAACTGATTCCCAAAATTTCTGTTCCATAAAAAAAAAAATATCATTGCAGACTGCTAGTCCGCACTAGGAATTGACACCAGCATCTCAATAGCGATGATTAGTTTTCATATAAATATTAATGAAAATTCTTTTGGTACCACCAGACTCACTAGGCTAGTGTAATTTGCATCTTCAATCAAGTGCTATCACATTTAAATTGGAGACAAGGAGCCATAAAACAAAGCGACAAAGCTTTATGCCCCGATGCTTCTTTTTGCAACCTCTTCCAGGGAAGGAGGGAATAATGAGATGAGATCTGAAGCTTTAACATCACAGTCAACATACTCCTCACTAACGTATTGGATAAGCATGGTGAATGATCACTGATAAAGAAATATTAATATACTCTTCCAAAACAAAGCTGGGGTAATATAGACATGGTAATGTCAAATAAGAGAAGTATGCTATGAACATAAACAAGCTAAATGTGGATCTTAGAAAGCATATGCAATCAAAGCCTCACAACAGAATTGTGAGAATTTTATTTTCGAACATACCGAGCTTGGGTTAATAAATGTCATGGTGGTTATAGTGGTGGTGGCAGTGATGGCGGCACCTTCCAACTATAAAAAATTATAGATAATAGATTTGACAATAACACTTACTCTTATTAGAAAATTGATTATCATTTCTTCCATTGCCGCGTTTGGCTTGTACTCTTCATCAGGTGCTTGCCCAGCTGATCCAGGAGTTTCAATATTTGGCATTGAAGAACCACTGGGTGACATAATGCAAAGAGGCTGGAGGCCAGGCTCAACCTTTACCCGTTTACTCAAATCATCAGCAAATACAGAACCATCTGAAGTGCGCTTCAGATCAGATACAGCAGAACTAGCTGTCATACTATCGCTAGACTGACTGTGGGTCCCATCCATTTCAGGGGGAACAACTTTCATTTCATTCTGTCTTTGCCTTTCCCATGCAACAACTAGGCCAGCAAGTTGAATGGCAAGCCTCCTATTTTCAGCAGTAGTGTTGTAAGGTAATCCAAGGCGATTAAGAGAGTTAACCATTTGAGGAACGAATTGAGCTCTGCAGCTGTAGAATAAATCTGAATGGCGAACAATAAGCTGAAAAATATGGATCAAATTTGGGACAGAATGCCCTTCCTCAACAAGTATCTTCTTGGTGTAACGTATCCAAATTGGCATGCGACAATCAACAGGAGGCAATCTTCTTGGAAGCGCAGGCATTAAAATGTCAAGAGCCTGTTTTACAAGCATCTTGTTCTCTTGCTGAAAAGTTCTTAGAAGGGCAACAAAAACCTGAAAGAATCAGATATGTAGTTCACTTTAAATCCTAGATCGTTCATTTATAAGAAATAAAACTTGAAAATCATAAAGTCACTCTTCCATGACTAATTCTCATCTATTAACCATTTAAATACCTGAAGTATAATCTTCTCAGGCGCTTGATAGGCCTCTAAGAAATGGCATACATTGACAAATGCCCATTGTTTGCTGGCACTGTCTTCTCGTTTTAAGTGGTTCCAACCAAATTTAATAAGTTCTTTCCTGTGATGGACAAGATCACTTTGCAGATACTTCAAAAGTAATGTTGCCAGCTGCAAAAGCTCAATTCTCAAGGGTTCATCATACTCAGCACTCACCTGGGTAAAAGGAAATACGAACTTAAAATCAATTTGAAGGATAGAACCTCCATAAAAAATGAACGAGATAACCAATAAAAAAATTCCATACCTCTTCTGGAGGATCAAGAAGCTTATCAACAATAGTTTTTATGATAGATGGGTCAACAACCTCCCAGCTTAGGCCATTCTGAAAAGTGTGAGCTAGCATTGGTAGGATAAGCATTTGCATACAAACAACCAAATGATCATGTTCTAATTGCTTTGCTTGAAATAAATGCAAAAAATGCAATAGAAGGGTTTTCTTCATGCTAGGAGCGTAGCCTTCAGCAACCTGAAAGTGTTTCCAAAAAAAAAAAGAACTTTATGATAAGAAAAATTAGAGGAAGAGAGCATATAACAAAGGTATTTTATTCACCTCAATAATGTAGAACTCCTTTAGGAAAGTATAGTCAATCCGGGTGTGAACCAAAAAAATGGATAGCATATCAAATAAGACACTGACTTCGGATTTATCATGCCTCAAGTAATTAAGAAAGCATTTAACTAGCCATTTACTTTCTTTCACCTGAAAATATTAGCAAATCCAAGTTAGAAGAGCTAACAAACAAATGAAAAAACCGACAAATAGGAAGCTGGGGCATATGGGACATTCTAAGTGCTAACAGAAGTAAATGGAGAGAACTATCATTAAAAAAGTCTTAAATTTTTTATAAGTGAACAGAATCTTCTTCATTTACACCTGCGCCAGTAGATGTGTAAAAACAAGTGGCACCATTTTACCACCAATCAGCATTAGGTGATTAAGACACCCAGACAGGAAGGTTTTTGGACAAAATTCTCACTAAAAAAGTACAAGTAAATTACCATATCAGAGAGGAACCATGGATCACATATGATTTGCAATTTTAAGCCTACCTGTATTAAGCTCAATTCTTCTTCATTCTGCATTCGAGCTACTCTGGCTGGTGATTTCCATGCCATGACAAGAATGTCAAAGACAACTCGATTTTGGTGCAACCATTCAGGCATCAATTTAACCATTCTCGAAATTAAAGCAAGCCCCTGAAAGTAAGCATCTGAGCATGTATTGGACTGTGTAGATGTGCTTGGAATCTTATCAGCTTTAGGTGGAACCCCTTCTTCTGCAGCCAACGAAGAAGCGGAGGGACTCATAGCATCCACTCGTGGAAAGAATTGTGGAAATGCACTTGCAAGAATCTTCTGTGGTGACTTTGCTAATTCCTCTCTAAGCGGCAAGCCAGCATCTGAAGAAATAATGTACATAAATCTGAAAGAAGGCAACACAAAAGACTCAAAATCCATTCTAATACTAGAATTAATAATATTGTAGAGTCCCCATAAAAAAAATCAAAGCTTTACCGTCTGAAATATCTGGGCTGATCCAGTCGACCAAGAAAATAATCCACAGAATCATTTGCATATCGATTTAAAAACTTAGTCAGTGGAAGGCGATAAGGACTATTTATCTCACTATAAAACTGTCCCAGAGGAAGAGCCCCCTCCAAGTCCATTGTTAAGATTACAAGATCATTTAAAAACTTTCCAGCAGCGGGAGGAAGCAAATGAAAAAGCTCTATAATAGCTGCAGACAGAAGAGTCAGAGAACAAATGAAGCCCTCAATTGCAGATAAGGGATAATATCACATAACACTACCAAGAAAAGTGCAGAACATCTACCTGCAGCAATCTTAGGTTCCTCACCAGCCTTCCACGATTTTTGACCTTGTGCAAGTTTTTCAGGTTCGAGCCATCTTTTCAAATGCTCCAGTAGCTTCAATCCTAAAGTAACATTAAACCAATTAGATAGAAGCTCAAGCAATCGAGCTAAACCTTGCAAGAGAGGCATTGTTAAGCTTTTTGTCTGTGCCAGGTTGACAAGAATAGGCCTCAGACTGGTTTGCAAAAGATCCTTCGGCATCCTCTGCTGCTGAATAACCTAGATTAATTAAAAACATCTCTTTATTAAATGACTTGTAAAAAACTTTTAGGAGAAGGGAAACAAATCTAGTCAAGGATACCAAATGTTACACCAATCACCTGTCTTAGCCCTTCCTTTGCAACAACAACAATTTCAGGTGTCCGACAAGTTAATGATTTAAAGAACATAGAAATAATCTTTGCACGAAGTTCAGTATGGTTAGGTGTCTTAAAATCAGCCCAAGCCATTGCAGTACATAGCAATTCTATACATGCAGTTCGAAGCTTGTTTAGATTCATTGCCACCTTAGGATTCGTAAGTTTTACAACCCACACAGTTTCATCAGCTTCAGCAATCTGCAGAGCCTCTTGCAAAAAGTTCACAAGCTCCTGAGACAGTTTTAGTAATGGGGGCCTCAAAGCCAAACAATAATTTAAAGCAGTGACAGTTCCCACCTGCAATGCATCAAATTATGAAATTGACGTGAAACAGAAAATCAAAATCTGTTATTATAAAAGAGGAAAAGTCACCATAATTTACCATGCATTCCTAATTATTTACAGTTTTACCCTTCTTCAACTCAAGTAGCATTAGATTTTGCATATAAAATATAAGAAATAAAAATATCTGAGAACTGACATTAAATAGGAGTAGCCTTCAAATAAGACATCTAATTTCCATAGGTTCACAGAGTAATACATGAAAACGTTTATAGTATATAATTTTTCATAAGATTGATTAAAAAGCTAAAAATTTTACACGGTCATGTGCATCGCTAATAAGCTACGTCAAAGTTAATACCAACAGCCTGAAAATAAGTCGGCTAACATATTTAAAAGAAATTGTCAATGATACACTTATTATTAATCATAATGAGCATAAAAGGTGTTTCCCAGAAGGCCTTTCCTTTAGCAATGGCCAAGAAATGGAAGTCTCAAAACATTAAAGTTCAGTATGGATCGGCACCTCTGAAGTCCATTAACAGAGAACATTCCCCCAACAATTAAAGAACTTTCATTTTCCATAGCCAATCCCAATTCTCATACAATGATGGAATAACATTGCCAAACATAATTTTAATACGTGCAATGAATATGCTTACTATCACAAACACAGTAAATAAAATGTTTGATACTCCCCTAGATTATGCATAAGTGAGAAAATACATCCTTCTCAGAAGATTACCTGGTGTTCCACATTTTTAGATCTCACTGGCCTTGTAAGAAGTGGCTGCAGTAAAGGCTGGTATAAATGCTCTAACAATTCTGACACTTCACTGCCAGTCCTACTTGCCAAAAGAGACAAGCACGACTGGACATTTTTTCGCACAATAATTGAAGCATTCGGGTTGAATAACTCTGAAGCAAGAAATTCTACAACACCCTGAAAGCTTTGTTTCCGTGATTCACTATTTGTTCCATCAACATTATTAACTACACGAAGCACCTGCATGAGCACTTGGCTTGTTTCCTCCTGCTCTCTATTGGAATGTACAGGAAGTCTTCTAAGGACATACATAAGGCCACGAACTATTCTAACTTGGAATAAGCATAAAGTCTCAACCGTTACCTTACCCACCAAGGCACCCAACCCTATCACCCCTCCCATTTGTGCCTGCCATGTACTTCCATAGCAACAGTGTAAAAGACGAGGCAATAGCTGCTCAAATATTGGTATCCTAACCCCTGCAGGAGGTGAATAAACTGGGTTTACAGATGGACTGGACACCATCATAGGCGTCGGAGGTCCACTTCGTGAACTCAAAACAGTTGTTTGTTTGGCCCGGGCTAAAAAGAGCAGTGTTTCAGAAAAAATATTTAATGCATTCAAAGCAGCTTTAGCATGAAGCCTATTTTCGTCAGTGAGCACATCAACTAAAGCATCCAAAAATATTAGTGGATCTAATTCCTTCAAATTGGCACTATTATTGCCTCTTGATCTGTATGTTGCACTGGTACTTGTTGCCATCAAAGGTCCAACCTGTTGCCCTGGTAGCATGGAAGGATTACTCGATGAATGTTCTACATGAAAAATCATAGCAAAGTGACGACACACATTGACAACGAAGTCATCTTTGCCATCTAGAAGATCTACTTCTGAACTTGAAGCAATAATAGTCATCAAAAGGGTCTTAAAAACAGATTTCTCAGCCAAAAGTTGAGTCTTTGTTTTCACTCCCAAGTCAACCTGTTAAATGAAAGCCAGCTTCAGATTTTCAAGAACTACAAAAAAAAAAAAGGAGATGCAACAAGAATAAAGAGGATATGGGAAGACCTTCATGTCAGATGCCTCAGTTCGACGCCTGGAGGGATCCACAGATGAGAGCAGAAGAGCACCCAAAGTAGCAGGGGAGACTCCATCAGTTGTTACATTTCCTCTCAAATTAAGCAAAGAGCATAAGCATACACGAAGAAACTTTAGAGCTTGCTTTCTGTAGAAAGCTTCCATCCCACAATTACTGAGTGTAACTGCAGCCACAGCAAGATGTATTGATCGATCAAGAGCAACTAAGAAAGGAGTAGAAGGCTCAAAAGTAAGAATCAGACGAAGGCCATGCTCTGGATTTTCTTTGCACTCTAGTGCTACAGGTTCCTTGAGAAAGCGTCTATTACGACCTCCCAACTTTCCAAGTAACTGCAGAGCTTTTGAGCCCCATGGGTAATGAGCAGGTCTTAGGTGAGACCACAGTGCCAAAATCACCTCAGACAGTACATTTGCCATGCTTGGTTCCAAGAAATCAGGGTTCAGACTGTTAATCCAGTACTCAAGAGTCCTAAGCCCTAAACTGACCAGATCATCATTCCCTTTAAGAGCCAAGACAAGAGGTTTCATCAGACGAGAAAGGTGAGGAAGCAGAGAACTTAAACGAGCTGGTAAGGTCAAGCAAAGCTCAAGAACAAGATCACGCATATCCTCTCCTGTGGGTCCTTCGACCATAGATAGCAACATGTTAAGACAAGGTTGCAGCATTGGCACCAGATCCCGCAACAAAATTTCAAACTTGCCTCCATTCAAAGATCGGAACATGATGCGGAGAAGTTGCAGATATCCTAGTGGCTTCTCAACCTCAACGGCATTTTTCATGCATACTTCCATAATAGTGGATACATGAGGCTGCAAAATACGCTCACAATCGGCTGGAGTCTTTGAAACTGCAACAAACAAGAAGCGGAAAAGCTGAATAACAAGTTTTGCTGCAGGCGTGTCCACATTCCGCAGAACATCCAATTTGCTTCCAACCAAAAAATTGATTACAACATCAGCAAACGGTCTGAGAACCTTTGGCATTTGAAGTAGGGCAGAAAAGATAAGAAGCAACTGATTATTGTTGATCATGCATTCAAAAAGGTCTGGCATGCACATAGAGAACATGTCCATAAGATCTCGAGGCTCCATTATTGAGAAAGTCTGAGAAAAAAGATGCAACATATCACGTTCCTCGTCCTTTTCCTTGAATAGTGCCAAACAATGGACACCACTTTTTAGCACCCCGGAAGCTTTTCGGACCTACCAAACAAGGAGGAAAAAAGAGATGTAATGCATAATCTTCAGAACAATTAATGAAAAATCCCATCATATAAATGAAACCTCATCTTCACGCATTCCTTTAAGAACTTGCAATGGTGCTACATTCGGAGATTGGTTCACTTGCATTTGTGGGTGTGTACCAAGTGATGAAGGTGAAACCTACTCAAGATCAAGCATATACATGAGAGCAAGCAACACCAAGGCATCTATTACATATGGCTATATATATGGAAAAGACCTGTGGTCGAGGAAAATTTGCATGAGTAATGCTCCATATAATGGTCTTCATTCCTGTGGATAAATTCCAACAATGATTGGTAACAAATCTGCTTAGAAGAAACCTCAAGTAGCAAGGGATAATTATGATTACTACCTAAAGCACAAAAGTATGCACATTATTAACGTTTCCATATGTCCAAAATAACATGAAAAAACTACTTTTCTCCCAATGAATCAAGTAGAGAAGACGTTAGATCTACTTATTCACAAGAAATACCCAAATATTTAACTGTAAAATCATAGAACATTTTGAATGCCTTCTTTTTTTTTGATAAAGTAAAACTACATTTCAAGAACCCCCAAAGGGGCAAAGAAATATAAAAGGGAAAAAGACTCTAAAAAGTCCTTCCAAAGTTACATCCAAAAGTCCATAAGGAAATCACAATAATTAATAATTTTCTATTTATATTTTAGGACTTCCAAAGCAAGCTATACTTAAGAAATAATAGATATAGCCAACGAATAGTGATGCATTTTTTAGATCTTCAAACATTATTTTATTTCGCTTGTACCGAAAAGAAAAGATGTAACCAGCAAAAAGGGGTTTCAGGAGGAGACTTGCATGCTTGTTTTGCAAATAAAAGGTAAGAAGCCAGTTTATCTCTTCATCGAAGGAGTTGACTTGATGAAGCATGTGACATTTTTTAAAGACCCGCTTCCAAACTTGCTTATTATAAGAACACTTAAAGAATAAATGGTCGCTAGCTTCAAGTCAAGCCTCACAAAGAAAACATCAGTTAGTGAAATGAAGTCCTTTCTTTTTAAGATTTCCGTGAGTTATGATTCCATTTGAAATGACCACCCAAGTATGAAACGCATGCCGGTTTGTTTGATATTTAGACCAAACAAGAGTGTGTCATGACATTCTTGAAGAAGGAAGTCTCAATAAGGTCCAAAAACTCTTAAAAGAAAATTTTCCTATAGAGGATAACCACCCTATGGTATCATCCGCATGAGATAAGAAAGGAAGATTTTCATTTAAAAAGTTTAGAACTTCTTCTATGCTTATCTTAGGAGGAACGATAAGGTCTTCTGATACATTAGATTCAAACATAATCGAGAGTGCTTTCACACAAAGAATAAAGAGTAGTAGCGAAAGAAGACAACCTTGTCGAAAGCTACTATTACTTTTGAAAAAACAAAAATTGAATCTATTTATCATAACACTAAAGGATGGAGTGCCCAAATTGTGAAGGACCAAAAATAGAAAATCCAACCAAACTATATCAAAGGCCTTTCTTAAATCAACCTTGATACAAAACCTTTTTTGCCCTCCTTAAGTGATAAAAATTCCTCATTAATTCGTGGGCCAACAAAATATTTTAATTTATCAACCTATCCTTCAAGAATGTTGCCTGGTTTAAGCTAATCAGAAAAAGCAAAATGAAAGCAAGCCAAGAAGCCCAAATTTTGGAGATGCATTTATAGACGAAGTTGCATAGAGAAATAGGCTTAAAATGTTCAAAATATCTGACTAGAGTTTTCAATGTGAGGGAAAGGAGTTTACCTTGTATGAAGAAGTGTTTGATGGCCAATATAAAGTCTTTACCAACAATATCTTAGAAGAAAACAAAAAATTCTTTGATGAAACCATCTTGGCAGCCATCTCGATAAGAAGCTTTACTATTTGGAGTACTAAAGATAATACGCTTCAAGTTTGTTCACTTCGAAGAACCTCTCGGCTTCAATGCCAATGACATGAGGATCAAAAAGTTTATTCAATCTCATGAATATGATTTCTTAGGATATAAGAGGCAACTGTGGAATGGAAGAACCGAGAAATTCTATCCCACTCTCTCACTCAATTTACTCTAAATTTCTATCGATAGAACTTTTCTTCAATGCCTTCCTCTTAAAGCAAATTAAAACGGACCAGTTTTTCGTTTTTAAGCAAGTATTTATAAAATCCATGGAGAGCATTTGCTAGGCATCTTGGAAGAATAATTAGGTGTTCCTCAATTTCATATTAATTTTACCAAAAACCTCAATATTCTAAATTTTTAAGGCTACTTTAACACCTCGAAGCTTTTTAAAAAGAATAAATTGAAGATTTCAAACAATATGGACAAACCAAGCACGTTGAACGATAGCATTTTGATTGCAAGAAGCAGAATGGTTTTGGACCAAAGGACAGATGGTCCACGAGCTTCAAGAGAATAGGAGAATAATTGAAAGATCCTTGAAATAGACAATTAATATATCAGTTGGGAAATTTCATCAAGTTTCCTATAAACAATAGTGCCATCAATATATTTATTGTTCCACATTAAATTAGAATTACAAGGAATATCGATAAGATCCGCTCAAAAGATGAAATTATTAAATTGCTCAAGATGCCAATGGGGAACATCAACACCACCCAGACACTCATTATTACTATGAAGATCCAAGGAAGTTGAATAGAGGGACACATGACAGATTTTACCATAACTTGTCTCTATTGATATGAGTTTGAAGCAAAGACCATGGTGAAGCAAAATTCAAAGTCATCCCAAAGATTCAATACTCGAGAGTGAATAAATTGATCACTCTTGTAGCTTTGAGACTTTAAAAATTGCAGGGTTACATAAAATTAAAATGCGACTAGAAGAGTTTGAAGAATAATTATGCTTAATTTATCATCCTCTAATTAAACCGCTTTGGAGCTTACGAAAAAAAATTTTCTTTAATTTTTGTTTCACATAAACTAAAGAGGGTTATATTTTTTTGAATTGCTAGATTGGAGAAATTTAACCTCTTTGCTCAATGGGAAATACCGCGAGCATTCCAAGCTTCCAAACTAGTCATAAAGAAATGAGGGAGCTCCCAAGCTCCCCCTCGTTTTCAACAACCACCTTGGATTTTGAAACTCAAGTAGACTTTCTACAATTTTTTAAGTAGATTTCAACACTTAAGAAATTTTATAGTTTTAGGTTGATTTGCTATGTGCCACCACATTCTACCCATTTGACTTTTGTGATCAAAGAGAAAAGTTGCAGTCTCTTGTCGGGGGATACTTAGTTCAATGGAAATCCGAGCGTGACATTGTGGGTTTGGAAGGACAATCTAAACTAGAGCAAGTGGGGGCTCGGCCTGAGAGGGAACTAATGCAGGAACTTGTTTGTCTTTGTTTTGCTTACTATTTGAAGTGCAAAGGCAGGTAGACAAAGTAGTATGCAATGATGGGAGATCACATTGAGAAACATTTAAAATCTAGACAACTTGTCATTCTTGTTGTGTAGGGCAATATGAGTTCGCATGATCAAAAAAATTTGCATTGGAGCATTTTGGTTGAAAGAAGAGCCATCATCTCTCATCAACATAATGGATATAGGGAATGTGAAAGAATAATCAATTTCTATATATACTCCAGCGAAAGCAAGCTAAGTTCTATTCACAGTCGCTCTATCAGCAAATAGCGGGATCCCCAAAGTACTAGCCAACATTGATAAACTTTCATCTCCAAAATATTGGATTGGAAGCTTGAGAAATTTTTTTGAATGCCTTAACGAATTAAATTTTCATTTTGATGTTTTTATCTGCATCCCTAGATCCTATCTAGGCATATTTAACTTAATACTAACTCGACGATGAATATATTCATGTTATTGTCAAAGTAGTCAAACATCTCTATGAAATGCATGGTCTCTTGCATAAATGTGAGTTCCTATGCCTTCCAAAGTGGCTAGTTATTTTGGATTGAAGCTCATGGACCCACTTTGTCATGGTTTCAAAGCCAACCCATTTGGGAAAGCCATGTGACATGGCCTAGTTTCAAGTGCGAAATTGCATAAATGTAGATTCCTAGGCCTTCCAAAATGGCTAATCATTTTAAACTAAAGCTCATAGCACAATTTTTTAGTTACCACTGGAAATCATTCTTTAGCAAAATAACTATTCAGGGATTTAATGTCTATCAGTTCCTAACAAGGTATTGATCATTCTTTTAACAAAGTATCACTAAGAGAATTAATCTATTAACACAAAAAATATGGATCTGCAAGTACCCATGACCAAAGTCTTAATAAGATGTTTACAATCATTGACTTCCTTTGAGTGCTCCATGGGAACCTGAACATTTAAAACTGCCTGCAGCAGACATAAATAAGACCAAATTATGAAATACTTGAGCAAATTCCTGAAAAAATCTATACAATTATATAGAAGAATAGGACTATAGGAATCAATCAAAGAAAACAAGGAAAACAATTACACAACATGTCTAAATTCTTGATACAGTATTGAGCTCAAGAGTTCTTGTATGTGAGGCACATTCCAAAAAGTTAGCTGAACACATACTCACACCGTCACTAAAACAAATACAAATTATCAGCAATCAATAAAGTATGGAATATGGCATAAAACATTGATTTAACATGAAATACAACTACATATGAGTGATATGTTATCTGCCTTTAAGTTGAGATGTAAAATATTATCTTGTATGTCATACATGTAAACAGTGAAACTTAGATAATTAGGTCAAGAATTTATGCAATACTCGCGCGGTGCGTGCTAATCTTCCCCTTGCTCAGTTTGCTCATACTTGGGAAGGCCCATATGTGATTCAGAGGGTTGCTGCACATGGATGTTATGATCTAGTTACTCCAGATGGTGATGATTTTGCAAGGATGAATGCCAAATATTTGAAGAGCTGGATGGATTCAAATGAGCAGGATTCCTAAGGGTGATTTGCCATTTCCACTGCAGTTGCTTTCTCCTCGCGTGACTCCAGTTGGAGGGCTAATGTAAGGCATACCGAGGTTTAAGTTAAATTTCAATCTGATTCTGATTAAGCAGTTAGCTTAGTTATTAGTGGCTGCAATTAAGGCTGTCAGGTGACTGTTCAGTTTCCAAGAACAAGAAAAACAAAAGGGACAGATCTTCTCTGCTCCCAGCAGAGGAAGTCCAAGAAAAAAAAAAAACAGTACTCCTTTCACTCTCAGCAGCAGATTACAGCAACAACTATCATCACCTTCTTTCAGCCTCTTGGCTGCTGAGTAACTGGACCTCTATCTTAAGGTAGTCTTGTCTTTTTCCTGAGTTTGTTCCACCAATTTGGTTGCTGCAACACAGGTTAAACTTGGTTGTCTTCCTATTTATGTTTACTGAAACAAAGATTCTGTCTTTCTACTGGTTCTTGTGTACTTCTGCTGTTATTTGATTGTTGAGTCTTGTTCCTTTTATGGTAATTGATCTCTGGAAGTAGTCCCCAGCTGAAACTTCAAACAAGCTTTATCCATCTCCTACTCGTATCCTATTTCTACCACAACAATCATCCTAACTCTACAAACCAGCTATCAACCACAACACAGCACAAACAAACATTTAACCGCATCATCTTCTTGCTCAATTCCCAGCTTTGACGAATTAGCATTCCCACATTCAACCAATTCCTACTCTTTTGCTACCCTTATACTTTCTATCAATTGATTGCTCCATTCTTGTTGACAAGACCATCATAATAGACGCCCTAGCAAATAAATCAATCTATCGATCAACACAAATTGTCCCAACTAGAAAGGGCTTGACAAGTAGATCTTGACTGAAATGGATCTTATAAACAACAAATATGATAGCTTGTTCATCTCTCCAGCACTAACTCCCATTGACGCCTACCTATTTTGGAGAGAATGATGTAACTGTATAGAAGTTAATGATATAGAATCATAGATTTGCAATTTTTACTTGGATTAACTTAATTACCAGAATTTCAGTAAATGAAAGTGAACAAGGACCGAAGGTTTGGAAATCCTACAAACTGCCCATAAATCTAGGAAAAGAAAAAATGCTTGCTTCAGTACCTTGCAATCAGCATACAAGTACATAATTGCCAAATTTAAAACATATGTTTGTTTCTCTAAATAATACCTCCAATATGGCCTTTGTCCCGTGCAGAAAACAATCTATTCTTTATCCCACGTATGTCACAGTTGACAGTGACTAACCCCGAACATAACCATCAAAATATCCGGTTTTATTCTTTCCCCGCTTTTCTTGACAAAACCAGAACCTGTCTAAAGGTTCAATATGGCCATTGAATTCCCAAATGTAAGGATTCTCAAATACTTGCTCGTAGACAATCTTTCGGCCAATATCGAAATCTTTAGTGTCTTGCTCAATTTTATTATGAAAAATAACACAAAGCTGCAAAGTTCTTTCAGCTTCCTTGAGCACCACAAAAGTATTGACAGTGAGTAAAGTAAGGTTACAGATTCTCTCATAGGATTTCCTACTTGTACTCACCTAAGAAGGTTTCAACTCTTTGATCCTATGTTCTTTCAGCTCCCTTGAGCACCACGAAAGTATTGACAGTGACTAAAGTAAAGTTACAGATTCTCTCATAGGATTTCCTACAACTTGTACTCACCTAAGAAGGTTTCAACTCTTTCATCCTATGTTCTTTATGCTTAATAACATAAGCATGACAACACATATAACTAATAACTTTATACAAGAATCAATGGAAAAACAAAATCCAATTCTTTGCTTCCTCCAAATGATTCCCTTAATACACACATTTCGTACAGCTAACAAAGATTTCATAACAGCATTGTATAACCAAATCAAATGAAAAATATGCAATCGACGTCATCAATTGGAGTAAAAAATCATGCACAACCACCATAACAGTCAAAGCATAATGGCAAATGGAAAAACCTGGACAGGTAGTTCAAGTTTAGTCCTCAAGGAAACACGATCACACCCTTCTTCTCCTTCTTCCAGCAGCTGATGAAAGGGGAGGGGGGGGGGGGAGAGAAAAACCTCTTAGAAAAAAAGATCTCATGCTATTGAGTATCACCTGATCGCACTATGATAATTGAGCATAACAAGATAATGCTACATAAAAAGAAAACTGCATATACTTCAAGAATTCCACCACCATATCATTACCATTTACAGACTACACCTTAACCTGGCATAGCCAGGGTATGCGGCATGGATTTGGTGTCATTGGGCAATTTTTTTCACATCTAAATTGATGACACAAAACCATAAAAAGGCAAAGTGGCAAGAATTTATGCTCGATTCCCTTCCTAACAAACCTCAATAGTGGAGATAAACAGATAAAGCATAAAAATTTGACACTGTCAGCTTGTCATTATCATACACTTCATCAGATTATTGAATAAGCATCTTTATATGACTGTTGACTAAGAAATAGCAACATTGCCATCCTCCACTGCATATGCATTCTTTAACTATTGCATTGAAAGAGTTCTCCACAAAGAATAAAGAAATCATGCAGCGTGAGAAAAACAAGCCTAACCCTAGTGCAAAACAGGGCTACACTACTGGCTTCTAGCGGGAGCATTACATTTTCAATGAACAGGGGAAGAAATGAAACTGGAAAAGGTAGATCTAAAAAAAAGGTGATAAAGACAAGCACAAATTGATGACCCAACCTGGAGGTGTGCAAACAAGCACAGGAAGTAGAAGGAAATGGTCACTTATAAAAGGATATGAACAACACATAAAGGTCGTGTAGCAAAAAAATAAAGGAATATAGAGGAACAGCTCATCAAACTACCCCCAAAGCTGGTCTAAGAACCAGCAAGCTGCAGGATCTAACCCAAATAACCAAATAGCCAATTCTATTCTATTCAATGATCATAAAAAAAATTGATTATACAAACCCATGACTCTGTTTAAACTTTGATAAATTATTTAATCCTGTCTTCATAAACATTCGCATACACAGCCATTGATCAAAAATCAAACCCATGACTCTGTTTAAACTTTGATAAATGATTTTATCCTGTCTTCATAAACATTCGTATACACACCCATATGACCAAAAATCTAAACACTCAACACAACTGCCCTTTGCAACTTAGTTTTAGAAATGACAAACTGCGAAGGATGACATAGAAATACCCACTAAAATACTTACTAC
>JAVDBV010088003.1:0-14884 GCA_032619315.1 Piper longum | reverse complement strand
TGTCAAACGACCAGGGACTTTACCCTACAAGAAGCCTCATGACTTGAAGAAGGCATGGAAAACGAGCGTGCTCACTGCGGTGATCAAGCACAAGTTCCCCAACATGGTCAAGATATGGAAGCTTGTCCAGCGGTCCAAGTGCCTCCAGGACAAGATGGCTGCCAAGGAGAGTGCCACCTGGTGAGAGCAGCTGGCATAAGCAGTCCCAGGAGCAGGCAAGGAGGAAGAAGATGTCCTAGGCATAGGATGGGATACTCAAGTACATGCTCACGATAATGACATTGAAGATGTACTAGAGGGTGATGAAGGCACTGCCGGCGATGTGGACATTTCTCCCGCAGCCTTTGATGGTCTTGAAGCTGTTCATCAGCAGCTCTTCTCATAGGTGGATCAGCATGTCTGCCGCGAAGATGATCCAAAGTGGCTCCTCTTGGATGACTCTGAACCAGACGGTTCCCAGTGTCGGGTTCATTGCATCCTTTCGACAAGTCGGTGACGATGTAGAATTGCCTGCCCTTGCCACCTAGGGCGTTGTGGCCGAAGCCGATGCTGCACTCAGCAAGGCACTGCCAGTTCGACACCCAGTTGGCATTGCACCACCAATAGTCGTCGATGGGGTTGCTCAGCTTGCCGATCAACAACAAGATATAGCCCGACAGGTGATTGCTCAAGAAGGACACCTAGTGATGGTTGGTGACCGCTTGGCTCATCAGGGATTGGGCCGGTAAGCTCGTTGTTGTCCAATATGAGATTCTCCAGCAACTTGAGCTTGGAGAGCTCAGCCCAGATTTGGCCATGGACGATAGTGTGTCACCGAAATCTGACCAGAGAGGTTGTTGTTGAAGAGGTTGATGGTTTCCATGCTAGCACAGGCGATGAAAGCTTGGACTCGTCCCGGACCAGATCTCTGGCAAGGGGATCATGCAACGTCCATATGGGCTCTTTAGGTGATTGACATCTGGTGCGGCTTCTCAAATGTGGTGAGGTTGATGCTTAGCGCCTTCTTGGCACTTATCAGCTTCCACCAGTTATTCATCATGTCGGACTGCCACTGGCTGTCCAAGTACGCGTCCGGGCCTTCCCCTCAGCCGCCGACACCAACAACGTCCTTACAACTCTACCACTTCTTGTTCTCAACGGCGATGATGTCGAGGCTGACAATGCAAAAGATGGAGAAGAGGAGGCCGTAGAGTCTGGCAAAGTTGTTGGTGTACAAGTCGGGGGAGAAGGTAATTAGCTTCCCTTTCTGTAGGATGGGGCCTTCCAATTGGTTGTAGGAGAGATCAAGCAAGATCATGGTACCATTGTTGCTAAAGGTCGGCCTGATCAGGCCTTGGTAGATCTAGGTGGAGTTGCAGGAGGATGTCCTCGGCGTGGCCACGCAAGGCTAGGACAATGTCACCAAGGCAGGCGTCGATGAGGACATTTGATGACTTGATGTTGTGATGGATCACCAGCGGGTTTGAGGGGTCCAGTGCCACCACCTCCCTGGCTGTTTGCAGCGCCATCCTCGCCCTTGCCACCCACCCGGTAGCCCTCTTCTCGCTGCTAGAGGCAATGCAAAAGCCGATGAGGTTGATGAGGCCTGGGTGGCGGATGGCGGAGAGGATGTGGTGGTCGTGGTCATGGTCAAGCAGGTGGGGACTCAGTCCACCTGCTCCAGCCATTTTTCCCCAAACTCGAAGAGGTTGCCAATGCCGAGGCAATTGGAGTTGCTGTCATTCTTAAGGCACATGTAGCTCATCCAGTTGATCATGCCAGACTGCCCAACCAGTGCTGGCGGGATGCTGCCGTTGAGCCGATTGCTGTTCAGATCTAGCTAGATGAGGCTCTTATGGTCACCGATCTTCGGTGGGATCGAGCCGGAGAAGTCAGTTAGACTGCTGTTGTGTTTTGGAGATTGATCAATACCTTGACAAAGGCCAGGGGCAGATAAGCAATCAAGAGGATTGACATATTTGTGGAGATGAGTCTCGCGCATGATCTCCGCACTTTATCATTGGCTAATGGATCTATTTCAAACAATAAGCTTCTCTTGAAGTATGTATTTTTGTGAACGTTGGTGCACTGTTTGAGCCAAAGGATGGAAAATTGCTTATTGAGAAAACCTATGAAGGGAATAGTGCCCAAGAGACACGTTGAGTCGGATGCAAGAAAGTGGTGAGGCGGATTGATGCTAATGAGGTGTAGCATTTTCAGGCTGGTGGATCAAAGGCCCATAATCGAGCATAGTTGAGTATGCTTTGGTTGTTTGCAAGTGTGACTAGTGTCAGGATCCTGGAGTTGTTATTGGCTGCTATACACAACTTTCTTTTGGATGACACAAAGCTATTATGGAATAATGCATAATGCTTGTATGCACCTTGGTTACCGTTTGGCCGTGTTGTGACTGAAGGAGGAAAAGTCATTTAAAATTGAGATATTTCGATCAGTGCTATAAATAACAGTCATAGCAACTGGGTAGGTAACAATACCAATGTGATTGTCAAGAGTAATGTTCTCAATGGGAGAACACGGTGTTCTCATGGCGAGAGCAAGCCAGTGGGCGAGATACCGCACGGCTGTGTATCACATTGCACACGAGTCGGGAAGGGAGATGTGTTGAGATATTTCCCTGTGGTCGACAATTGTGCATCAAATTTGACGGGTTTTTGGCAATGTTACTAAGTAAAAGTTTTTCCAGGTGTTTCTCATAGTCGGGAAGGGGAAATTTGTTGAAGATGTTCCCTCCCATGAGAAAGCGTTCAATCAAATGTGAAGCCGTGAATACATGAAGATAAACCAAGAGGTACGAGGAATTCGATGAGAATTTGTGGAATACGAGAAGAGACTCATTGGTGAGGATTCCAATGCTCACGAAGTAGTGTTTGGAGTTGGCTCTTCATTTCTAAGTGGTGTTCCATATCTCTGGTTTATAAATATGTGATTAGACATAAGTATTAGGTGTGCTTTCCTTTTGGGGAAGTTCCTTGGAGTGTTCTCCTTTAGGAGAGACATGAATGGTTACAGATCTACACAGGGTCACTATTGATAGTGCATGTAAGAAAAGAAAGAGAAAGTATTTGTTGTGAGAAGAAGACATGACTTTGGGTTCTTGAACAAGATCAATAGTGGTTAATTTCTTTTCTTTTTCTACCTTTGTCTATGGTTTGTAATTGAAAGTAGTGTTACTCTTTCAGGTGGAGTTTTTTACATTTGGGTAGTTTTTATTTTTTATTGGGGTGAAGTTTTTCTCACTTAAGTAGAATTGTTTACAAGTTTTGGGTGGAGTTTTCCACGTGTATTTAGGAGAATTCAGAGAAGTTTTTCATCATCTCAGTTTAAAGTGGGGTCGTAATCCAAGGTGTGAGGTTGATATATTTTTCTTTTGAAGTTTATGTTATTTTCTCAATTTTTCAAGGGTTTATCTTTTAGATTTTGTTATTAGTCTGATTTGGATTAAGAGAGTTTTTTTTAATTTATTCGATACTTGATTATAAAAGATTTTATTAACTAAAGTTGATCAAGTAAGTTGGTTTTCTTTTCTATAAATTGGAGGAAAGTTTCTATCCATTTTTTTTATCTTGGTGTCTTCTATTCATCTTATATTTGTTTAGTTTTTTTTGAGGTGTATGTTATTTTCTCAATTTCTCAAGGGTTATATCCTTTAGATTTTATTATTAGTCTGATTTTGGTTATGAGAGTTTTCTTAAATTTATTCGATACTTAATTATAAAAGATTTTTTTAATTAAAGTTGATCGAGTGGGCTGGTTTTCTTTTATGAAAATTTCCATCTAATTTTTTTAACTTGGTGTTTTCTATTTATCTTATATTTATTTTTATTTCATCTTGATGAAAAATATTTTCTAGGTTGTTTCTACTAGAGTGCCAATTTGCTAGCAGATTTGGCACTGTTAAGGAAGGGACCCTCCATGACAACACCAAAGTAGCAATTAAACAATTGGATAACATTGGGCAAGGGATGAAAGAATTCCTATCAGAATTTAAAGCCGTTCGAGGAATTCACCATGTCAATCTTGTGAGGCTAGTAGGGTTCTGTGCAGAAAATTCCTACGGCCTTTTGGTCTATGAGTGCATGGGAAAAGGATCCTTGGACGAATGGATGTTTGCCCACCATGGCAACCAACCACTTAGTCACCAAACAAGGCAAAAGATCATTCTAGACGTAGCAACGGGGCTGGGCAACCCCCATGAAGGATACGGGAAGAAGATAGCACATCTAGACATCAAGCCTCAAAACATCCTTTTGGATGAGCATTTCAATGCCAAGGTTTCTGACTTTGGGCTATCAAAATTGATAGACAGGGATCGGAGCCAAGTATTCACTGTGATGAGAGGAACTCGCGGGTATCTGGCCCCCGAATAGTTGGGTTCAAAGATCACAGAAAGAGTTGACGTTTTCAGCTTTGGGATTGTGGTGCTAGAAGTTTTTTGTGGAAGAAAGGTATTTGACTATACTCAACCCGAGGAAGATGTTCAGTTAGATACCCCCGAATAGTTGGGTTCAAAGATCACAGAGAGAGTTGATGTTTTCAGCTTTGTGATTGTGATGCTAGAAGTTTTTTTTGGGAAAGAGGTATTCGACTATACTCAACCCGAGGAAGATGTTCAGTTGCTCAACTTGTTAAAGGGAAAAGCTTTAGAAGGTAAGCTGCATGAAATGCTTGACAATAGGTGTGAAGAAATGCAGCTCTTACACAGGGAGGGAGCTCTGAAAATGATAAGGATTGCTGTTTGGCGCTTGAAAAGTGATTGTAATAGCAGGCCTTCAATGTCTATGGCTGTTAACGTCTTGGAAGGGCACAGAGAAGTAGAAACCAGCGTTGAATACACATTTTTCTCTGCACCAGACTCACTAGCTGGTACTACAACCATTGCTAGTTTTGTAAACACAGTGCTTCAATTTCACCAGATGCATCAGTACTCTCCGGGCCAAGATAATGCATTTTCCTTCATCTTTAGATCAGAATGCAAAGTTTTAACATTCAACTGCCATAAAAAATTATGTCTGACACATATTGAGCTGGGTTCTTTGTAGAAACATCATCTTATGAACTATTTTTGAAACAAAATAGTCCCAACTCTGTGGCTCAATAATTACTTTCATGCAACACATTTGCTATAAATGCAATTTTTTTTGACTTGTCTCTACTACTAAATTCCTTTTACTACATTTACAACTTAATTTATCTAAACTTGAATCAAGTCAATGCAGCATATATCTCTTTAATACTCGACTAAAAACTCGATCATTACATGGACGACAATATTTTATGTATTTTCATATACAACTATGTAGATAATATACAAAAAAATAAATAAATGAACTCAAGTCATAATAATGATCATATTTTTTCATACGAATGAACTATTTTATATATAACTTAAGTGAGGTTGAACTATTTAATTTTTCAAAGCCAAATTTTGATTAATTTATGTAAAAAACTTATAGAGAAATAAAATTTAAGCTAGCTCGATTATAAATCAGTTGGGTTTTAATATATAAAGAAATTAATAATTTTTCCTCAGCAAATACCGGAAAGAAAGCATATGGTCAAGGTCACAAATTACAAAACTACAATGTTTGAAGAGAATTGCAAAATTACTCACATTAATGACGCTTTAGAACGACCGTTAAATTGACTAATAAAAAATTAAAAAATTAAATAAATAAATATATTCTTGATTAGGTCCCACTCTCATCAAGTTTGAAGTCTAAAATATCTGTCAAGAAAGTACATTACATAACCCTTTTTATATTCCAATAATACCCTCAATAATGTCACAAACACCAACGACGCCAACTCAACTCTGCTCCCCACTCGCCGGCTTCTCCACCCCCTTACGAAATGGCATCCACGACGACAGCCGACGGAGCCTGGCAATCAATCGAACCCTCCGCAGCCTCCGAAGGAGCAGCGACTCCGTCACCCTCCTCAGCCGCTCCCCCATCTCCTCGTCGGTGCAGACTGCGTAATTGTCCGGGGAGCTGAGGAAGGCAGCGCGGGGAACCGGCGGCGACCATAGTCCGCTCTGCTCGTAGTCGAACCCGAGCTCCGATATGTCGGAAAACTTGATAAGTAACCGGTCAGAGACGATCCTGGGTACGAACTGGACCCTCAATTCGCCCATGAATATAGAGATCTTATATTAATATGTGATTGCGATCTTGAATAGGAAAGAGACTTACAGTAATCCTGGCAGGGAGAGGGGCTCATGTAATTGGGAAAGAAGAGAATGATTTTAGAGGAGCAGAGAAATTGGGTGGATAATGGATGGTCGGCAATTATGGAGGGCGACGTGAGAAGCATGATGATTGATCGCCAAACAAACGGGGTTTGTATGTATGTAGACGAAATTTTGAACGTCACCTTTGTAAATTGGACCAGTTTCATTTTGGGAATGACTAACTAGTCGGTCCAATAGGGGTGAGGACGGGGTCCAAATGATCGAGTTTGACTGATGCATATGTGACCAAAAATTGACCGACTAAGCTTCAAAGCAAATCTTGTTTTTCGATTTTCCAACGGATCGTGGTGAAGATTAAAAATGAATGTAGCGTTCAAACTTTTGAAAGCAAGGAGTATAATGAGTTCCTGAGTCCGAAAGAGGTGTAGCGACCCGGTTCAAGTTTAAATTAATAGGTTAATTATTTTTATAAAAATAATTAATTTAAATCAAAGATTACAAGTATATTTATAATAATATGCTTGATCTTGATAAAGTTTTTCATTATACGATGAACGTGAGATGAGTTATAAAGACATTGTATTATTCTAAAAGGTACGAAAAATTTAAGTAGAATTATGGAAGACGAAGAGATTTGGTATTTGCCTACACAGTGTTGATTTCATTCTACATCAGTGTAAAAGGTGTTGGTATATTAAATATATATTAATGAGAAAGTCTTATTCTTTGAGTTAACTTTTGGATTAAGAGAAACCTTCGACACATATTGTAAATCTCCTTTTAAGCCCAAAGGGCCTAATAATGGTATCGTTTGTAGTTATTTCCTTTATGGGTTCTTTTTGATATTATTGGATTTATATTGACATTGGTGAATTGTATATATGCTAAGCCACTTTGGATGCCACACTTAAGGGCCAAGAAAAATTTCCTCTCCCATATAAGGACGGGGTGGTCTTTTGTGGCTGGTTAATTTTTTGATTAAAAGAGGCTCGAGACACCTATAACAAGTCTTCTTTTAAGAGCTCAAAACTGTCCAAAAGGCCCAACAGTGGTATACCTTGTTAAATATTTAAACAAAAATTCTAATTATTTGATAGGTCGTACATATTACCAATCTTAATAAAACTTTGCCTTTAAAATTCTTTTTGATAACTTATCAGCATAATCTATGTCATGTTTCTTGTCTAAAATAGTCATAGGTTAACTCTAGTATTATTTACAATAACTTACTTCAAATATAAATTGATAGCCATAATTATTTTTTAATAATTAATCAAAAGTAAATATCATGAATACATTTCTATTAATAAACTTATCTTATTCTAATAAGTATTAAATATAAATAAAAAATAATATCAAACTAACCGAATTGAATTAATTTCCGATAAATAGTTTGAATTAAAAAATTAGAACTAAATCAAAATGAACTTTTTACCCACACCAAACCAAACGACCAATATAATTCAGTTTGTTCCGTCTAGTTGGATAAAAAACCGGTTTTGATAAAAAAAAAAATCTAATTACAGCTTTCATGCTTCATTTTCATTTTCATTGTAAAAAAAACAAATCTAACATGCTTTCTCTTAAGAAAAAAAGATCTCGCAAGGCATCATTTTCAACTATCTTCATAGAGTTCAGAACTGTCACATTGTAAACTTTTTCTTCTTTTATGTTTTTATTATTTAAATATTTAGGAACTAAGACCATTCCAACGTGCCTTTTCGTCAGATAAAACAAAAATAAATAAACAAATCTAAGAGAGCTTGGTCATCTTCATACAAATCAAAAAGAAAAAAAGTAACAGATTATACACAGCTGCATTTTTATTTTCAGAGTAAACAGTGAAGATCTAGAAGGTGGAGGTGAGCGGCGATGTCATTGGCAACAGGAGTTGGGCGCGCCAAGGTAGGAGGGCGTGGAGGTGGAGGAGGAGGAGAAAAATGGGGCACCGTCAGAGGACGTGGAGGGGGGATGGGAGAAAGGGGAAGAGAGTGGAGATGGAGGGAGGGGAAGAAGGGGATGCCAATGGGGAAGAATGGAACGCCAATGGGAGAGACGGGGAGGGAGGATGAGGCGCCATTGGGAGAGGGTACGGGGTGGAGGTGAAGGAGAGAGAGGAGAAGACGGAGGAGGATGGTTTGGGTAAAGGTAAATGGATCTTAGTGTAATAAATATGATATGTAGGATTAAGTTAGAGTTATTAGAATCCATATATGTTATGAAATTTTTACACTCAGACTAATAATTAACGGCCTAGCGTCCTGATTACATCCAAACTAGCCTCTTGCAACTTTGATACCATAAGTAACAATTTGGGCCAAATGCAACACAATATGCCAAAAAATAGGTATCTCAACTTAAAGATCTATTGACAATTCTTATTAATATTTAGGATTTTACTATAATAAATATTGAATGTGATACTAAATTGGTATTATCACAGGAGGAGAAGGAATCGTCATCATGGGAAAGGATAGGGACGGGTTAAGGATTTAGCTTTTAGGGTTTTAGCAACAGAAATGTGGTGAACCCTCCTATTCGAGCTGATATAGTGGCCAATGAGCCTCATCATTCAACAATCAAACCTCAACAAGCTGAACCAAGCCAACTTGCTCCAACCACTAACTGTGCATATTCTTAAATACATTTTCTTCACATATATGTTAGCTTTTATTATTCTATTTAGTGTTCTTTTGGCACCATTTAATCATCCAATCATCTTTCACGTTTTTCTTATTCAATACGAAAATCCCTTACGTACTATGCCATGTAGGTTTACGGAGAGCTTCTTCTATTGCAAGTGGGGTTTTTTACAAACTGAGAACTTATTTTATTTATGGGAATGGTTAGTGGAATCCACGACAAGTGTATGGGACTAATCAAAATAAGCCCGTGGCTACTGTGGTCACCCGCTTGGTGGTGGAGGGCAGATGTCAGCAATGGCACCGGGCTAGTCGTAGTGGCGGCAAAGGTGCCCAGCGGTCGCGCAACTTGTTGGTGGAGGGAGTCCGACGGCACACGACAGTGGTGCAGAGCGGTTGGGATGGTAGGCCGTGGGTGTGGCAACAATGAGGGTGGGGTGCGGGGCTACCAATCGCTAGGTGTGACGACAGCAAAGGATGCGGCAGGGAGAGGCAGTGAGGGGTGGGTGGCTATGGCAAGGCACTGGGGTGGCCAATCGGGTGTTGGAAATGAGTGGCCATAGCCGCGTAAACATGCAGCCATTTAATGGCCGCGTCAGCTTAATGTGGTAACTTTTTTTTTGAAAAAAATCAATTTTTGACACCAAAAAGTGGTGCCAAATATGTTGTAAATTAAATTGATACTGAAATATTTGATGAGAAATTGGTGAAAAATTACAGAAAATGATGAGACCAAAGTTTCAACAATATTTTGGCGACATTTATTTTTTACATTGAAAAATAATATTAAATTGATAAATTAATTTGTGGATGATAAAATTGGTGATAGGGGAAGAAATTTTTTTTGCAAATTTACTCTGATGGGATTTTTTTTCTTTCTTTTAAAATAGTGCTCTTGTAAGATGTATTTTTATAAAAGGTTATTCAAAGTGATTATATCTAGAGAGTTGTAACCTTTTCTATCTAACAAATTTTACATAAATTATGATCTGTTTACCTAAAAAATTTCAAATAAAATTTTCTTTTAAAAGATTACCCACCGGAAGAAAGAGAAACATGTTTCCTATGAACAAGAATTGATTGAGGAATGATTATCCAATGTGCCGGGGTGTGTTGGTCTGCATACCGTAACTCTTTAACACCACAAATTAAAACAATTATACAAAAGCGATTGCAAAGAATAACGAATTAAAAAATCGCATGCTCATCCAAATCCATAACCGCAGCCGGCATCCAAGGATCAAAGCCACGACAAAACATTATTTTTTAAAAAAAAATACAAGGGTAAAAATGGAATTCAGAAGGAGCCCTCGGATTAGTAAGAGTGGTTGATGATAATTACAAGGGGAATAAGACAAATGACGGGCCACCCTATATTTTTATTAAAACGCCGCTTATTGGGTGCTTTCACAATATTCAACCAAAGCAAAGTAATTAATTACTGACCTTTTCTCTAATTGCTTTTTTTAAAAATAAAAACAAAGACATTTTCTTTGTTTGTATTAGGGCCGGCCGCGGGGCCGCGGCGGCGGTGGCAGCGCGAACTCAACCGGTGGTCCCGCACTACGGCGCCGCGGCGGCGAGGCCGAGCCGCCGGCCGTCCTCCACTCTCCGGAGCACCACCGAGCACTCGGGCAGCTCGCCCAGGTCGGCGAAGAGCGACTCCTCCTCCTCCCCCATCTGGTAGACGACGCCGCCGCCCTCCCCCGCCCCGGCCGAGCAAATCGGGCTGTGAAGGGTCGACTCGCCCTGAGGCACCGCGGCAACGTCCGAGAACCACCCAAACTCGTCGTGGAGGAGGGCGTCGTCGCCGACCGCGGCGCCGAACTTGTCGTCGTCTTCGGTCACTGAAGGGCTCGAGAGGGCGGCGAGGAGCTTGGGAGAAGCGGGGGAAGGGGGAGAAGTGACGACGGAGGGGGCGGCGACGGTGGACGGCGAAGAGCGAGTTGATGACCAAGAGTGGTTGTGATCGGAGGCGTAGGTGACGACCAACATCGCCGGATTGGCGCGGCTTCTCTCTACCTGCTTCCTGGCCGGGCAGCCTTTCGAGCTGCTGCACCGGTAATAACCCCTACCATTTTGTTACAAATACCCATTTTACATTCTCTGTTACGAAGAGATGATTGATGTTTATGTTGTTACAAATATATACACATTTTTTTCTCTCGTCAAATTATGAATCAGAGAGCAGCTAGCGCATATACTTGTAGGTACCTAGGATAGGGCGAGCCTTTAATAGGCTTCTGGCCGTACTTCCTCCAAGACCAAGAATCCGGCGGCGGCGCCCCCTCACCTTTTAGCCGCGACCCCTCAACGTCGGCGATGGGCACCGTCACCACTCTCTTCATCACTGCCCGCCGGCTGTTGCAGCGAACGATTGAGCCGAAAAGAAAGCTGAATGTATGTTATGCATATTAAGAAATAAAAAGCTGAGCACGGCTAAATTACCTTCTCTTTGAAGGCGTATTAGAAGCGCCAACCTTGTCGTCGACCACTCCGGTGACGGGAGAAGAAGGGTCGGATCCATGTTCCTCCAACCCCGCCGGCTCCGGCGAGCTGGTATCGAGTTGCCCGTCCATGAAATTGGGAGTCGAAGCTAGCTAATGGTGTGGAAGGGGTGGCAAATGATCGCCGGCCAAAGAATAATATAAGAGGAAGGGGGGGAGGGGCCATCGACAAGTCGACAGACGGGTAAGTTTGATAGTTTATGGACGACGTGCAAACCAAAATATCCATGTCCCCGTTTAACTGCCCATTCATAATGAGCTCTTCTAGGGGGTACAAATACAATTCCTTCTTCACAAAAATTATTATTCGAATGTGGTGTGTGCTGCGTAAGAAAAAAAATGAATGTTAAATGGTACTTGCTACTAAATTAATTCAGTTAATTGTGAATATTTGGTGGGTGACTACTAATCAGTGTGAATAGGTTTAGACTTGCATGAGAAGTGTGTACTATTATGAAAATGTAAAATATTTTTTCCTAGGCAAAATTAAAATTTTCAGCATTACTATAAAAATTCAAATTTTGTATGAATTACAATAGGGAAATGCCTAGCCCACAAATCGTAACATAAAATTTCACATCTATGCCAAATAATTTTCAAGTAAAATGGTAGTCACATAACGAGTTTAAAGCTTCACAACAGTTAACTATACGATGCTCATTCTGTTTTTCAAATCGTCATATGTCTCGAGTTATACCTTTGGTTTGCATAGACTCCCCTGACGAAATAAATTTTGTGCTAGTGCTTCTTCTGAATACTAAGTCAAGAATAACAAAAGTGAATTAAAAAGTTCAATAAAAATTTTTAACATCTTTTAATTAATATGAGCCTATGTGAGTTCTTTCCTTAGGAAGGTGCCCACTTCACAAGCTAACAAATAATGTCACAAATGCAACCATGCACCCTCTACAGACGCCAAACTAAGTCGTCCATCTTCTCAATTTAAAAGTGCATAATGGACTCCCACGTATTATTTTTGACCGAGAATAGGATAATTGTATTTCTATATTTTATTAGCACAATACATTATTGAACCAGGTTTACGTGAAATCGATTCCAAGAGCTTCACTCTAAAATAAGTATCCAATTTAAAAGGCCTAGGAACCTATATCTGTATTATTCACTACTCATTTCATATAAAGATGTATAATAATATTATTAATACACTCTCAAACGTATAAATTATATTAAATTTAACACCTGGACCCTGCATTCATTCCACATGGGCTTCTCATTTTGAATATTTACACACGGATTATGTAAATTACATCTACAGCGCAATAGACGTGGCCGTTAAAAATGCGACGTACAAAAAGAATCCTTTGGTGGGTTGATTCTAATATCATGTAAAAATAAGTCAATAAATTTCACTTTAAAATGATTAAACGCATTAGAAGACTTAAAAACCCATATTTATATTACTCAATGTCCATCGCATATAAAGACACGAGCTAATGATATTAATAATTTAGTCTAAATCCTATCGTGTGCCATGAGAGTAACATGTTCACTACTCCATCAATTTTAATATATTGTAATTATACTTATCTTGATCAATTGTTCGACTTTTGCAACACAAAGTAATTCCCAAGACGAAGAAAGCAAAGACCCCCGTAAAGGGAGAAAGAGAAGAGTGCCAAAATAGGAAGGGAAGAAGATTGGTAAGATTGTCCCCCTTTATACCTTTGTATAGACACTTCCCGTCATGCTTTTCCAAAGCAAAATTAGTTCATTCACCCTTTATTCAATTCATATACTCTTTTACCGCTCTCTAAATAGCTTAGGTATAAGAGCCGAAATTGGGTGGAGAGCTAAAGTAGATACAGATTACGCTCATAGACAAAGTAACGAAATTCTATATTTAAAGATGAGTGGATTGTAAATTTGTACAAAATTAGCTCTACATTTAATACTTAATGTTAAGATTTAATATAGTAATTGGTTCTATTTTTCAGGTTATTTAATTTGCATGGATCCACTTATCTCCCTAGCATTTTAACCGCGTGGTTAAAGCCAAATCAAGTTGGATGTGCACAGCGGGTATCGCATACTTAACAGAAATTAACTTCAACAAAAATTTAAGGTTTTAATTTTGGAAAAACAATTTATTTTTTTTATTGTAATAAGTTCTTTTCTAAATTTTGGGATTTTACATATATAATCTTTGTCTATTTGTATTTTTTGAGCAACTAATTTCATAGTTTTGAGATATATTTTTGGTCTAGGTTTTGCACGCCTTCTAGTTAACCCATTTAAATATCATAGATTATTTTTGGATTTGAGAAACTTTGTCTAAAACTGTGCAATTATATTTGGTGGAGCAGAGACCAATTAAGTGAAGCATCTAGCTGAATATTATCAAAACCATTTTATATATATAATGGTTCCTGCGCCATGCTTACTGTAGGTTCATTGATTACAACGGCAGACTAAATTATCTTAAAAAAAAAAAGAAAAAAAATCTCTCCCACCTCTTCCGTGACGGCTGGCAGCTGACCCAGCCATGTGTGCCTGAAGCTGCAGCTGCACGTGGCCAAATCTGCCTGTTGTTTAATTTTTTTGCCGGCGGCCAGATCCAGTTGGCCGTGGTTGGAAGGGCTACTGGAAAAAAACAATTTTTGTTTACCTCGCCGGCTAGATTGGGACGCACTTGGCCAACTCTGGTCCTCCGCGTTTGGATCGGCCATTAGGTGATACTTTTAAGTTTTTAATTTATTTTTCCAGATTTAATCTGGGCCATGGCAGTTGGATCGGCTGCTATTATAGTGTTTTAAGTTTTTATATTATTTTTTAGATTTGATTTAGCCATCTTTATAACCGGACAATATCCCTGTTTTAACTAAACATTTTCCCATGCATGTATGAGTGTGAATTAAGATATTGGTCAGGATAATTTTGTGATAATTATATCTGAAGTTGTTTGCCTCCCACAGTAGACAAGAATTTGTTTAAATTTGACATAATAAATAATGAATATGCTGTAGATAGGAAACATATTATGTATTAAACATAAGAGAAAAGTCAGAAGAGAACGGTTGGCACATTTATTGTAGCATATTAGTTTGTAGTCAGAAGTCAAATTGTGCATTCACTAGCTTTGATTAACTGCATCATTAATACTAATACTGATTTTATTAACCAACACATCCATTGACATTTTTATATTAAGATAGGTGACCTCAATACAAATACTACATCAATGTGTTATATTATAACTATTATTGTTTAATTTAGACTTGTTCTTTCTTATAAATAAACTTCTACCATCTAGCCATTAATATTTTCGGTGAAATATCCAGCACTTGGTCAGCTTTTATTGGTGGGTCTTCTACCGTTATGCTATAAAAATCTTTAACAACTTCCCATATCTTCCACATTTCTTGTTACAATTTCGTAGTCTTAGTCTTTAATTATTGGGCTTTCAGATCAAGCTTTTATTAAAATAGAGATTTAGCATCATGAGGGTGTTAATTAAAGTTTTTTTTTTGCTATTTTTTCTTTGGCTTTTGTAGTGCGAATTGATTTTATAGATACATTGAGTTAAA
>JAVDBV010088000.1:0-15231 GCA_032619315.1 Piper longum | reverse complement strand
CGACCAACGCCGGTCGTCCCCGGCTCCAAGACGGTGACCAACGTGAAGACGGAGAAGTGGTCTCGAAACCCAAACTGAGTTTCGCCAAATTTCGTCACTGTAGCGGCCGGAAAAAAATCACAAAGGGAAGGAATTGGTGTTTGTGAAAAGTCGACTTGCTGCTGTTGTCAGGACCGGTCTCGATTTAATTCGGATCAACTTAAATTTCAGCTCAAGATATATTCTCTTACTACAAGTGGCGTGAAGCTTTGTAATAGACTTTCCCCATCAAGGTGTTTGAGTTGGGTATATGGAGTCGAGGAATTAAAGTGGTAAAAAATCCCACTAAGGCTTGTAATTTGTAATATTCAAAAAAAATAATGGATTGTGAGCATCGGCCTCACCGTGGACTGACTTAGGGATTCTATTTGAACCTTAAGGAACCACGTAAAAATTACGTGTGTGTTATTTTTGTGTTTGTGACATTATCATTTATATTATTTTATTGCACTATCTCTTTGCACGGCAAGGGCGTCTCGGTCCCACCGAACACTTCAAACCCGGATCGAATTACTTGAACCGGTCACCCCGTGGGTGGACGATCCCGCGTCCGAACAATATTATAATAATAAATTTTAAATGTGCCATGCATTCGTACTCTATCCCTTAATTCGACATTACAAACAGCTTTATACTCACTTTGTAATCCTAACAATATAAAAAGAGCGTAAATGATACGCAATACTTTTTACTGGAAAAAAAAAAAGAACAAAAAAAAACACCGACTCTCCCGAGTATATTTCTGAGCGTCGTCTTCCCTCGTGAAGCTGCTCTCCGCCGATCTTCTCCTTCGCCGCCGTAGTCTGGGCACTCTCCTTCTCCCCTCCCACCCTCTCTTATGGAGGGCAGCAAGGTCGACGGCGCAGACACGTCCGCCGCCGTCGCCGCCGCAGACACGTCCGCCGCCGTCGCCGCCGCCTCGACCTCGGGGGACCAAAATCCAAAGCCTCCAGTGCGGCGATCATGGGGCGACGAGGTAGACGAGCCGGAGGATGATTCCCCGTCCGACCCTTCTCCTGCCCCCGAGCCGGGTGTGAACTTGGAGGACCTCTCGATCGACGGCCGCCCCAAGAAAAGCGAGACTCTTGACGAGCCCGACGATTCCGCCATCGAAACTGTGAGCAAAATCAGCTCTCTCTCTCTTTTTTTTTTTTGCTGAAATCACAAAATTATTGAAATTTTTTATCAATTCGTTGAGAAAATTATCGTCTTTTTAGGTTTTTGATTGTGTTGAAGAGAGATTGATAGCTTGGGTTGGGTTGCAGGTGATTTCAGGGGATAACTATTATTCTTCCGCGTTGACTTTTGAGGATCTAAACCTGTCTTCTGAGTTGCTGAGAGGATTATATGCGGAGATGCGGTTCAAGGCTCCAAGCAAAATTCAAGCTGTTAGTCTACCGATGATTTTGTCATCTCCACACAAGAATCTAGTGGCGCAGGCCCACAATGGATCTGGGAAGACCACTTGTTTTGTTCTTGGCATGCTAAGCAGAGTGAATCCGAAACTTAAAATGCCTCAGGCTCTCTGCATTTGTCCCACTCGTGAGCTTGCCATACAGGTCTGGGTCTTCACTGATATTTTTCCTGTACTGATGCTTTGTATTTTTCTATGGTATTCTAATTCATTGTATCCAATGGTAGTGCAGAACCAAGCTGTGTTGCTGAAGATGGGCAGGCACACTGGAATAACCTCAATGTGTGCCATTCCAATGGACAGTACCAATTACATCCCAGTTGCGAAATGTCCCCCTATCTCGGATCAGGTTGTGATTGGGACTCCTGGAACGATTAAAAAGTGGATGTCGGCTAGGAAGCTGAGCATGAGGGAGGTGAAGATTCTTGTTTTTGACGAGGCTGATCATATGTTGGCCGAGGTAATAGTTCTATGTATATCTTTTTGTATGAAATATTTTATTGTTCAGTTATAATTTTTCTAATGTTATTCAAATACCTTCTAAGCTTACCTCTAATAGACCTTCAATTGTTTAAAATAATCCAAAATTTTCATGCAAGTCATGGGAGTATGCCACATTACATGGTTCTCACCAAATGGAACTGGTCACTGAAGAAGATTAGTCTGTTTCTATTGATGCCTAAATGACCTTATTGTTACTATAAATACAATATTTTAACTGTGTTATTATCTTCAATTTCAGGATGGGTTCAAGGATGATTCTCTCAGAATCATGAAGGACATTGAAAAAAACAGCAAGGGATGCCAGGTTAAATGCCAACTTGTTTTGTTAGTTCAACCATTAACTTTTTGGCCGATCATGTATGATAAATGAAGATGTTGTACCTGTTTACTGAAGGCAACTCGTAGTGTTAATTTTGTACATGCTGAAGAATACTTGTCTTGCTTAATGAACTGAGTAAACTAGGAATATGATTTTGGTCTTTTTGCATAATGATTATATAATCAGGTGAGTCATGGATTATCTAGTGATGAAGTTTAACTTCTATTGTGTAACTTGTGAACATTTTTGAAGATGATATGACTTGTAGAGTATCAGGTGTATTTTATTTACATCATAAAGGTCGTGACTTGTTGGTCACCAAATTTTAATAGTTCTTTACCTAAAACTGAATGGTATTGTTTATTACTATGTATCGTAGTATCTACAAAACAATTAATTTGTGTGATGTCAGTGAGTTGAAAGTTTAAGTCGTCGTATATGTAGGAGACAGGAATCTCGAAGAATAGCTTAAGAATGATTTGCTTTCTGAAAAAATGCTTGGTAGGATGGTGGTCTCCTGTGTCTGTTATTTGGAAGACTAATTATGTGATCTTTTGATGGTTTACCATAATTTTGTGAGTGAATTGGTTTTTTATTTATTTCACAGGTGCTTCTTTTCTCCGCCACGTTCAATGACACAGTCAAAGATTTTGTTTCAAGGGTAGTCAAGGATGCGAATCAGCTGTTTGTAAAGAAAGAAGAACTATCTCTTGATGCAGTCAAACAATTCAAGGTATATTGCCCTGATGAACTCGCAAAGATTGCCATTATCAAGGACAAAATATTTGAGTTGGGACAGAAATGGGGTCAGACAATTATATTTGTTCGTACACGGAGAAGTGCTGACTTGTTGTACAAGGCTCTTGAAGACTATGGTTACGACTGTACTAGCATCCATGGAGCAGTTCAACAAGAACTTAGGGACAAGTTGGTAAAGGAGTTTAGGGAAGGACTTACAAAGGTTCTAATCTCAACAGATTTACTTGCACGTGGTTTTGATCAAGCACAGGTTTGAATTTTATCAACTATATTTTTACTGAATGCATATTGTGGTCCAGTTTTTCATTAAGAAAAAAATAAACTGAAGTGTTTTTTTGTTTTATGTGTGGAAGGTTAATTTGGTTGTAAATTATGATCTCCCGGTCAAATATGACTCTCCTATGGATCCTGACTGCGAGGTGTATTTGCATAGAGTTGGTCGGGCAGGAAGATTCGGTCGCAAAGGTACCCAGTTGCTTACTTCTTTTCCGAATTTATAGTGGTAGGTCAACAATTTAAAATTTTAAATGAGTAGCAAATTAGGTTTTTTGTGTAAACTCTACGATGCAAGGGGATTGGCTAGCTTTCATGGCGATCCTTGAAGCAAGTAAAAAGTTTACCTTTTTTGTAGAGCGAGGATGTAATATATGAATTAAATTTACTTTTCCTAGAGTTGAGAAACTAGTATTTAATGCATTTGCTTAGTTGTGATATTTTGGTCTTTCTTCTTTAAAAGCATTTATTATTCACCTATTTAGTCCTTGATGATACGTAATGTTGAGGAACTATTGCTACAGAAAATTCTTTAATGCAGAAAGTTCTGTATTCCTTGTATTATATCTTTGGTTTCTGCCATTTCTCTGGAGGTAGACAAGATAGTTTTGCTATTTTACTAATAAAATAAAGAGGATTAGTGACCTACGTGGAAAGATAGATTGAATGGAAGCTTTTAGAAAATTGCTTTTGAGTGGTATGGTTGTTTGATGTTTCAGAAGTCATGAACTTGTATATATAAAGGACTTCAGCATGCTCCGTGATTTTATTATTGTAGAACATTGAAAGTAGCATTTACTGTATAATATAGTTTCTTATGGGGATTGTATTTTACAGGGGCTGTTTTCAATCTCTTATGCACAGATGGAGACAATACAATAATGAATAAAATTGAAAGCCATTTCAATCAACGAGTGGCTGTGGTAATGCTGAATTCTTTTTCACTTCTGTTATCTTTAATTGTCAGCCTCTGATTTGGTGAGACAGGTGGTTGTTGTACTTGCTTTAGGGCCCGAATAAAAGTTTTTTTAGCGAGTCTCTGTGATCAGTTGTATTCTTCCACTATTTCATGTCTAATTTCTCCTATTGTTGCCTTTAGATTCCCAACTGGCAGAGCGATGAAGACTTTGAAACAGCTTTGAAAGAAGCCGGTTTGCTATAGAGTGCCCATACGGGAAGCAAAACTGTTGGCCGTCAATGTGAGGAGGCGTGTCTCCCTGTCACCCAGATGCGTGCCTTCCTGCATCTAGTGTGTTTGAGGAGCTCGTTATTGTGTCTTTTTTTATTTCCGAGCAAGCCTGTCAATATTATAAACTGAAGGAAAAGAGTTTATACGCAATAACAATTTATACATCCTTTCTTGATTCTTCCCCTTTTTCTACGTTTACACTTCTTCAACGGATCCTTTGAAGTTACCCCCTCGCCTTAAATTCTTCCCGGGGGAACTGTATATGATGCCTCCCTACGGTGCAACGTTTCGTCACCATCACCTCATTGACCCCCTTGGCTGTTCTCTTGTTGATCTAGGAGAAGGAAGATGCCACTCACTTGTTTCTTGTCTTCTGCCCTCTTGCTCGTTCAGTATGGCTTGCCCTGTTTGCCCGACATGTAAACTCACCACCCATATGGTCCATCTCACTTTTACGTTGTGGATGGAAGCTTCAAATATAATGGTTTATACTCTGGTATTCGGTGTACTTATGGGTGAAGTTTTACGCAGACAGTGGTGTTAGCCGATGAACCTCCCCTCAAGAAATCGAACTCGAAGGCCTGCTGAGGGTTCCAGCTGTTAATCTTTTTAGATTGTGCTCCTCTGGGGAAGCGTTGCTCTCTTTTGTGAAGGACTCTGATATCTCTCTCCAACCCCTCCTACATCAGGTTAGAGCTGTTTGTATCTCGTGTAATATAACTATTATGTGGATCCCTCGTGTTTGCAATTGCCTAGCTCATAGCTTGCCTTCTTGTACTCAGTCTGTACTACCTGCCTTGTTTGATCCCAAAATGTACACCTACTAAAAATTAAGTCTTTGTCTTCCCCTGCTTAAATGATTCTCTTAATTTAAAATTTAGTTCAAAAAATAAAAAATTTTCATTAGTCTATATATGTCACCGTCACCTCCAAACAGGACGTAAACTAAACCCAATAATTCTCTTTTTTATATGTCATATTATCCGAATCATCTCTCATTCATAATATATTAGGTTCACATTTTATAGTAAAATTTCATGAGATTCCAATTTGAGCCAATACAAAGTTACTAGCCTTGATAAGGAATCGGCCACCTTGCTTTCTTTTTCATATTTGTATTCAATTACAAAATCATACTCAAAGAGCTTAACTAACCATTTCTGTTGACCTGTGTGGTGTGAATTGTCTGATCCTATAAAAATTTTAAGTTGTAATGAACTGTTCGCACTATGAAAGTCCTTCTTTAGCAGATCAGACAATGGTGCAACAATTTTTCCTAAGCCTTTGACAAATCTTCTATAATATCCTGCTAATCCTAAAAATGCTCTTTTGCTCTTGATTAATTTTGGCGTGAGCCAATTCATAATAATTAGAGGTGTAAACGAGCTGAGCCGAGCCGAGTAGTGGTGTACTTGAGTTTGGCTCGATATAAAATGAGCCGAGCCGAGCTTTAATGTAAACGTGCTGAACTTTAATATAAACGAGCCGAGCCGAGCCGAGTAGTGGTGTGCTTGAGTTTGGCTCGATATAAAATGAGCCGAGCCGAGCTTTAATGTAAACGAGCTGAACTTTAATATAAATGAGCCGAACCGAATTTATCCAAAATTTATAGTGTTTGGGCTTGGTTCGAGCTGAGCTTTAGCCGAGCTCGAACTTAGCGAATGTTTTTGTGCTCACTTATATAAGGTCAAAATTGTTTTTAAACACTATATAAGTTTAATGTGACCTCAATAATATTTACGAGCTGAGCCGAAGCGAATATTTTTTCAAGTTTGAACATATCGAATTCGAGTTTCGAGTCAAGCCGAGCTAAACGTTTCTTTGCTCAAGCTTTATTCGTGTTGTTCAACGAGCTTATCTATTTCGAGCTGAGTATTTTTTTTAGCACAAAATTAACGAGCACGAGCCGAGCAGAGCCGAACGCAAAAAGCTCGCGAGCAGGCTTGACTTGTTTATACCCCTAATAATAACTGATATTTTTTCTTACTCTTTGTAACAAAATAATATACCCCAAATAGTAAATTTGTTGTAGACCAAAAGAACACCTTTCCCTCTTGGCATATAACTCGTGCTAGCAACTTTTTCAAGATCATCTCCATATATCAAGCTAGCCAAATCATTTCCATTTCACGCGAGTAGGAGATGACATGTTATAACGAGGCAAGAGACTCCAATTTGGAGTTTGGATGAGCTACACCAAAATTAACTTGGCTTGTGGGGCCTTTCACTCCAATTTGGAATTTAAATTAGTTATACCAAAATTAACTTGGCTTGTTAGGCTATTTACTCATCAAGCCACCCAAATTATCTTACCGTCAGGGGTATGCAAGAGGTGTGATGGGAGCCAAATTCGATTTTGGATTAGCTACCCTAAAATTAGATTTTGGATTAGCTACACTAAAATCAAAGTGGCCTGATTGTACCGCTGAGCTGTAGCCCTTAAAAATAGAATTTGTAACATGTTTCGTATAGGTCTCTTAATGTAAAAAGTTAGGATAAAGTTTTTCGCCTCGGTTATGACGTGGGATAAATCCAACATCCGCCGGCCCGAGCTTGCCGTCGCCGTCGTAGTCGCCACCGTGTGAAGTTGGCCGTCCGCGACCCATCGCCGGCGGCGGCGGGGGGCTCAATCCACCTTCTTCGTCCCTAGGTGAGAACGGTTTTTTGCCTTTGTTCAGCTTGCTTCCACTTTTCGGTTTTGCAATTCTCGATATTAGTTCGGGGATGGTCATCTTGGGTTTAAGAAGTATGTTGCCCATTGTTCTAAATTTTTTTCACTAGAGTTTGTTTTGAAGATTTTGCTTCAAGGTGAAGAAGTTGGAATAGGTTTAAATGTTCCTAATCGTCTAACTTTAGGATTAGGTTGAATTGAAGGTGATTGCCATTTTGTTTTTGTTTTTTTTTTTTTGGAATTTCAGTTGTATATCAGTTTTAATTTTCTTGTTTCTAGCTTGTAATGCGCATTATAGATCCTGAAAGCGTGAGTAGTCGTATTTAGGTTTTAGGTTATGGAAAGTGGACTAGTTATATTTCGACATCTGCTCTGTTCCAGCGATATTCCAAAATTTGTTGCAGAAAGTTGTTACTTATAAAAGAAAATCGTTTTTTTGTTGTAGATGGTGGAGTAGAATGAAGAAGATAGATTTTAGAAATCAAGAAGCAGATTTCGCAAAGAGGCTCAAGTTGCAGTCTTCCGTAATCTGTGAGGGATATGTTTCTCCTTTTTTTGGATTTTGCTTATATTAATGTCCACATTTAGCTGAGTAAAATTTCCTTTATGCTGTGATATAACTTAATCATCTCTTGCATCTATATACGTAACTTGATGTCCTTTTTCTATATTTAGTAAAAGCTGATGGTGAACCTAAAACTTCAGGGTACAAAAGTTATCTACAATTGCTGGAGAAAGCTAGGCACAAATTTTCTCGTTCATCACCCAGACAAGATGAGCAATTACAAGAATGTAAAAGTGAGCTCCAATGGGACAGAAAAACTGCATTTAACAGACCAATATTAACGGGCACTTTCCTTTTGTCTTGTATTCAGCAATTTTTTAACAGCAAAAGTATCTTACTTGCACTTTTAGCATTTTAGTTCTCTCCATTTTTTCTTTTTTTTTTGGTGCAGAAACAAAAGATTCAAGATATAAAAATGTGCAGATCAGTTTGTCAAAGCCAGTTGGAGAAAGAGCATCATTTGTTTTAGGATCTCTTCTTTCTTATAAATTTTCTAGACAAGGTACGGTCTGCATTGAGTATTTGTTGTTGTTTTTTCATTCCTGCCCTGCTTTTATGTAAATCTTTACTTCAATGAAATAAAGTATGCAATTTTTTCTTAGGTTATAGTTCACCGTATATTTATCTTGGGGTGTGATTTTGGCAAGACAAGTGTGCGAACGAATTTCCTATTTTTTTTCATGCCAATTTTTTTTGTTTATCTTCTGTTAAAAAACCGTGTTGAGGAGCTCATATCTCCTTTAATATATGAATGTATGAATATGTGGATGAAAAATAAGTAAAATGGTTGCTCATTGGGCTTGAAATGGTATTGGCTCTTTTTACTGAAATCTTGTATAGTTATAGTCTTTCTTGACTGTCTAAAGGTAGCTGATTTGACTCTTCAATATTGTTGAGTTAATATCCGCAGACTTTGTCATTGGTCTTTGTTAGATAGAGGGGCTTGTATACAACTAGGGCCTTTCCTTCATACCTCCATAAGCTAGTTACTTCAAGCCTGTTTAACATTATTCAGGACTTAAAAAGATTGGACATGGGCTCCCGTCCAATCCTTTATCAAATACAACTGATTTGGCAGAAACTGGTGCAAACTCATTCCTTTCACAAGTTGAATGTCCAGGTAGGAGTGTCAAACACACTGGTTGTATTGTGTACATGCCATAGTGACTGCTTCTTTGGAAGGTGGGTTGAAATCACCACTGAGGAGATCGCATTTTGTTAAATGGACAGTATAAATTAGTTGTTCTATTCCTAAAAGCTTGCGGAGGAAAAGTGCAAGAGCGAGAATTTTTTTATCAGAAAAAGGTATAAACTGCTTCGCTTAGCATCAAAGACTTTGCCAGTTGATGTGGATGATCTTTCTGCAAATAGGTTTGTATTCTATGAACCACACTATCCACACAAAATTTAACAAAACTCATGCATGCGCAATCACTTCATTCCAGGACTATTTTTATTTCAGAGTTTCTACAACAAGGCATTCATAATGTTGTAAAACCTGTAGGTTCTTTGTTTCTGTAGTTGACCTTTGAAGTTTCAAATGATATCTAGTTTACGATATATTCTAATCATTGCCTGGGAAAACTTTTTTTTATGCCACAGGATGATTTGTGTTTAAATCCAAGGGAGACGAGTTTATATACCCAGTTTTACTTTTATAAGACTCCCTTATTGGATTGCTGCTACAAGGAGAGGTTGGAGATGTCAGATTCGGACTGTAGGGAGTTTGTCATCCCACTTTCTGGAGAACCTATTTGGCATGAAACAGAGTCTTTATCTTTTTTGTGCAAGCAAGCTAACAGTACTGAGCAATTTTCCAAAAGAAGGCGACTAGAATATCCAATGGGCATAAAAAATATTAACTACTTTGAGGAGAGTGATGACTGTTGTAGTGAACCAACCACCGAACCCTTACATGATGGATATGGGTGTTATTCATCCCACGGCCTTCCATTAGAACTTCATACTCTGGGAATAACGAACTTGTGTTATTGGCCCAAACAAGAGGAGTCTTGTAGTGTTGATGAAAGATCAAGTTTCCCGTACCTGGAGAGAGTTTACAATGGGTGTCTATCTGAGCATCCGGGGAAAGCATTTACTCTTCCATTGCTCTGCTGGGATGACAGACATGAAGATAATATAGAGTTGGCTCTCGTACCATCTAATGTGGAAAGGAATATGCAATCGAATTCGGTGTTTCTTGGAAAATGTCATCTATGGAATGTCAACAGCCAATGCAAAGGGGTGAGCTTCTATTCTGACACATTCCCTCTCTAGTGCCTTTCTTCAAATCTGGATGCCTTGCAGCCAAATTTGGAAGAGCATGGACCTTTTAAGACTGTTGACAGGATGCTGCAAAGAGAGGGTAAGAGATCTGCAACTGCTCAAATGTTTGATTATTCACCACGAATGACAAAAATCTACGAAGTGAATAGTAAATTGCGTTCCAACACGCCAATGATGAGTTTGATTGAGGGAGTTTTCAGCCATGATTTTCAATATCAGAAGGCATTTGTGTCTAGTGGACTTGATTGTGAAGTAAAAGAAAGGGCCTTTCCTCCAGCTGAGTTAATTACTGTTAACTCTATCCTTCCCATTCGTTGCCTTCATTCACACAATGAGAAGAGAGATTACAATGCAAATCATTGTTACTACACTGAGAGTGAACTTAGTTTGTGTGACTACGAATATAGCCAAGCTAATCGACTCTCCGAATTCATGCCCGTGACATTCAATGTGCACAAGCTGTCATCCTTCCCCGATGTTTCACTTTATGAGGAACAGTTTATCGTGAAATTTATGTGTGATTCATCCCCTCTGAATTGCTTTGAAGATTATTTTCCAAAAGGGTAATCTTTGCCGGTTGGTACTGGCAGGAGAATGTTTACCTATGAATTCCAGGCGAAATCAGTTGTGGATCTATGTTCTCACTGGATCTATTTTCTTATTTAGTGCTGTAAACTTAAGGCTCTGGGGGTGTGTACATTGTGTACCAAGTGTTTTTTTTCTCTGTACTGCGAGGTTATCAACTCTTCTTTACACAGCAGAGATACGACCGGTCCTTTTTTTCTGAAAAAAAAAATCACACTCAATTTCAACAATGAAATATGGTGAAAATGAGTTTGTTGTGGCTCAGGCAGTCTGGCTTGAACATTAATGTGGTTGGGTCTGTTATAGAAACTGGTGGAGTATTCATGCCACCATATTTCGGTATTTTCATCTTGCAGGTTGGAGCTTATGATCGTCTCGGTGTCCTTACCTTAGGCTAATGACCATATTATACTGTTGATTTGCAACCATGAAAGAATCATCCATTCCAACCAGGTGGGCACAAGTTCAATGGCGACTTAATCAGTGGTTTTATTTTCTCTTATTTCTCTCGTCCGCACAAAATAAAACTCCTAAAATATCTAACCCTGGGGGCATTTTTGTACCTCAATGAACAGAGATGGTGTTATCCAAGGATGGATATGGTGCTCTCGTGGCAGTATCCTACTGGCCAAACAGCTTACGATTTCGAAGCATTGTTTGTATTATTTTCTTTCTTATCGTTCATCTCTTCTCCAATACCAACCGTGCATACCACAAGCTTTCTTTGTGCTAAAGCTTAGAATCAGAGAAAGAGAGCGCAGTAATACCATACTATCATTGAGACATGGCCACCAACATGGCTTCTGCAGCTTCTAGCTTTGTCTTCACCACGAGCTTGCCTACTTCCACTGCAACTTCTCGCACTTTCGTCTCCTTCCCCAGGAGACAGTTTACCGTTCGCGCTGAGGAGGCTGCTCCGGCACCTCCTGCCGATGCCCCAGCCCCGGCCAAGGTCGCTGCAGCCAAGCCACCTCCAATTGGGCCCAAGAGGGGAACCAAGGTTTGTTCCTAAAAACAAAGAGTGTAATTGAGTTTGGTACTCTCTTAATCTATATATGTGGCTAACAATGGTCTGGTCGTAGGTGAAAATTCTCAGAAGAGAATCATATTGGTACAATGGCGTCGGCTCCGTTGTTGCTGTTGATCAGGTTCTATTTCTATATTCTTCTTCCCACCGTGTACTTATTAATGATTTCGTCCTTATCATGTTCGCTAGTATTAGAATATTGCAATAACTAGTTATAATAAAGAAAAATGGATCATATATATTAGTCACTTCATTTAAGATCTGTGGTGAGGAACCTTAACCAACGATCAGAAGAATGGGGATTGAACATGGAATAGGATAATGGGCAGAGTTATATGATCTCTTTGTAGATGTGTTGAATTATCCTAAATGGTGTTATATATGTTGAAGCATATTAAGCTCTACTGGTCCGTTAGTACTTTCTAATGTAATTAGGAAAGATTTTCTGTCTGTCTCTCGTTTTCTCTTCCAACATAAATGGCATTTGGGCATGTATCGTAGGATCCTGGCAGTCGCTACCCGGTTGTGGTTCGATTTGAGAAGGTGAACTATGCCGGGGTTTCCACAAACAACTATGCTTTGGATGAGGTTCAGGAAGTGAAATGAAAAGGGTCTGCGGTTCCGAAGCTCATTAGCCTTTTGAAATAGCTAGACATGGCATCGACATGTACGAATTCTGTAATATAAACGCTTCAATTCTCTGTAATCTCTTCGGAGTCACAAACCATTGCTGCTTCCCAGATCTTTCCCCTGCAAATTTAAGGTTGCTTTTGGACGGTTCTTCGATGGCTCTTACAATTAACGCCTCCATGATAGACCCTTAGCTATTTATGTAGTTATTTGTTTAATCCCGTTTCTCCCATCAGATTGGCTCAAGAAACGTGTCATGACATATACCCTTCTCTTGCGAGATCTAATGTAGTTAACCAATTAAAGAGAATATGGATAGGATATTACCCTACAAGTACTGCGAAAAGCCCACTCTATTTTTAATTTCGCAATATCACACTAACTTTATACAGAACTTTCATACGAAATTAGATAAGATGATTGGTGGCAATATCGGCCGCTGCAAGCTTGATGCAATGCTCATAGCTAGTTTTTGCAAAGTTAAAGTGGTTTACCATCGTCAACACCTTAAACTGCGAGGAAATAGAATTATTTTAATAATTACTTTATTAGTTTATGAGTAAAATAATGAAACATCGGCATATTTTCTGCAGTAGAGATAAGGGTTCACTGGTGCTGTCTATGCTTCTAAGAATGTTACTATTCACATTCTTCAAAACAATCAAAGAAACAATAATTTGTTGCTAGACTATACCCAACTAACATAATCTACCCCAATTCTTGTCAAAGATTAGGAGTTGGGAACTAATTATCTGCTTGTGAAAAACCACCTAGTTTTCTCGTTCGTCCACAACGACTCATTCTACCGGTAAGTTGTACGTCATGTCAGATGTCCTAACATGCTCGTTGCGGCACTCTTTAATACACAGTTGGAACTCGGAAGCATAAAACTCAATATTATTAACCAAAGCCTACATTATCTCTGTACGTTAGATAGCAAGAAACCATGTAGGCAATTTTTTTTAATACTTGATCATTACTATAATTTATGTCTCCAAATTATAACAGGGGCAATATAAATCTAAATTTAACATTCTACTCCATAAAGCATCATTACCCAAATATATCGACGCGAAATCAATTGTTTATACAGTCATATAGCTCTAGGCAATTTTTTTGTTTAGTGAACTTCGGACCTGCTATAATGCTTTATTACAATCTATAGACAAACAATATTCACTCCCTAACAATGAGAATAAAATAAAAATAAAAAAATAAAAAATCCTAGATGCCACTGAAAAATTAAGACGAGTATGAGCTATACAAACAATCACACAAGGAAATGTACTACAAACAAGTACTCATGGTCAGTGCCATTGGACAATCAAGCATTTCTTTACATCTTAAGAAACAAATATGGTGTTTAAAGCAGTCCCCCCTTATACTTATGAGAAGAAAAAAAATCTGCAATCTACCCACGAGTATACACACAAATGCTATCATAGAAGCTGTTAAGTGTAAAGAATAAGACTGCAATCAGATAGTTACTTACAAACAAATTAGATCACACTGATCTCTGCCTTCTCGAATTATTACATGATGGAACACCATCGACTCTCTTCGTTGCTTCTGCTTGCGGCAGCAGATTCTTGATGGTTTGAGGCGGCATGATTGGTGATGAAGTCATTGAAAGTCAGTCCATACTACAACATGTCAAATAGAAGAACATCATAAAGAACATTGTAGATAGTGCAACCCAAAAAAAAAAAAAACCATTGTTGATAGTGCAGTTAAGTACTAATGCTACTTGTGAAATGGTAAACCAATGAGCTTAACAATGCCACCCTAGAAACTTTCAATTTGTTTGCAAGCAATATTTTCCATCGCAAACTCTATAAAGATTATGCATTTAATCATTAGTGTTCCGAATCCATATCAAATCTAAGATATACAAATTTCTTGGTTAACTCATCACATAATTATCATTGAATACCACAATATGAGATCATTCCAAGACTTAAAACTCCAGCAAATGAAGGCTCCAAGGGTTATCATGTTGGGAGTCTGTCAAGGACAATTCTAACTTTAACTTGACTAAAACCTAATGAGATCTCAGGAGGGAACGTAGAATTTCCACACAGGCTATTTTTTAAACTTTTGAGTGAGAGGGTAAATAACAAAAGCAAACACTAATAAGAAAATTAAAAAAATACAATAATATGAGACTTCATACTCATGGAATACTCCATCTCTATGTGAACTAGGCACACTTCCAAACCATATACGACCTAGTATTTCCTCTTTATTATTTGTTTACATATTACAATTAGTGTAAGCTGCCCATTCTCTATTGAATGTCTCCTCTCAGTCTGGTCCAAGCAAGATTTCCCAACAATTAAAAAACATCGAGAGAACTATTGCTTCATAGTTGAGAAATGATTTCCTGATCATTAGCAGATCATTGAGGGAGAGTTAGAGGAATGAAAAGAAAGATTTCCTCTTTATTGAACAGCTCTTCTCAGTCTGGTCCAAGCAAGAATGCCCACAATTAAAAAACACTAACCCAAGAGCACTATTGCTTCATATTTGAGAAAAGATTTTCCTAATAATTAGCAGAAGATCATTGAAGGAGAAGTAGAGGATGAAAAGAAAGGATGCACTTTACTGGGAGAAACGAAGGAGTGATGACATTTAGTCATGAGGATGACAATAATTATTACAAAAGAAACTGTCGCAACACAAGTAACAGAAGCATCTAGGTGAAGCAAAGAGCAGTAAAAGTTGAAGTTTCTAAAAAAGAATTCAAATTTTTAGCAAGTTGGATGATCAGCCCAAAATGAGTTACAGTTGCTATCTGTATGTATAAGTTTCAATGTAGCTGGAAGAATGAAAAGACAAATGGAGCACAACTTAAGATAACTAGTATGCAGTATATGATGAAAACAACAATAACTTTCCATGAACATACATACATACATACATACATACATACATACATACATACATACATACATACATACATACATACAT
>JAVDBV010087999.1:1708-12074 GCA_032619315.1 Piper longum | reverse complement strand
ATAAATAATTGACAATGTCTTCCATTCTCATGACACCAAGAGGGTTACTTCGATCTATTTTATAGATCGAGTCTCACTGACTAATAATATTAAACATGTCTCGACTCGATTGTAACATTTCTGATTCGGTTCTTAAGTGAACCGAAATCTGGGTGTTACAAGCCATTTCCAACTGTACCCAATACCCTTGTAATTCTGTCAGCAGCCACCGGCGGCGATTGCCGCCAAAAAATAGCCGAAAAGCTGCCAGAAAACCACTAAAACCTACCAAAAATTGCTAGAACCCATCGGAAAATCAGATTCACAGGAATTCAGTGGATCTTTAGCGGAGCTCATCTAGTCGAACCCAATCAAACTTTGGACATTGATGAACGCCAAATTCGAGCTCCAAGGCGCGCGACGAAAACCTAGTCGTCGCCGATTGATGACGTCGAGAGGTATAATTACCACCTATTTAATTATTTTAAATTGATGATTATTAGCACAGTTTGCTAGGATTGATTAATTATCATGATAATGTCTGATTATAAATGAAGTGATGAGTGGCATGATTGATTAATTGTGAATGAATGGTAAGTGATTTAATGAGGTAAATTGAATCTGAACGTGCAAATTGACCATGACATAACTTAGAAAAAAAACACAATAAAATTGGTATAAATAGGATGAGTCAGAATTATTTTCATATTTATAATTATTTGGCTGTTATGGATGTTATTTGTATTGTGAGTGTGATGATCATGATATGAGGCGTTAGCTTATAGATTTGATGTCTAGATGTAGAGTAGGAGCTCGCCACCTATGCTCGAGGACACACTTGTTGTTTCTACCAAGTCCGTTTAGGGCTTGTCTCTATTTTCTATTGTATGTTTAGTTTATCACTTGTAGGACGGTTTAAGTGGTGTTTTATCAGATCCCACTTAACCCGAGCTATTTTAACGAACTGGTTTTCGAGATTAATAACTCTCAAGGATGAGATCCATATAGTATGTTTTCGAAAATAAGATCCACCACAAGTTGCCTTTGGGCCTATTTTATGAATCCCTACCAAGACATATATATAGGTGTGTGTGTGTATGTGTGTGTGTATATATATATATATAGTTTATGCATTTTTCGACAGCCACACGAGCATGCATGTGACAAACATGCTATGTAAGTTGGAATGGAAGTAAGTAAATTTTCGACAGCCACACGAGCATGCATATGAAAAACGTGCTATGTAAATTGGTATGGAAGTAAGTAAATTTTTTATAGCCACATCAGCGTCCATGTGATAAATGTGCTATGTAAGTGGGTATGGAAATAAGTAAATTTTCGACAGTGAAATGAGAAAATGAAATGAGAAAGATGATTGCAGTTCAATAGATGCCCTTTATAGATTTAATGAAAATGTTTTCTTCCATATGAGAGTTTTCTCTCATAGCCAGTTTGATATTAATTGTATTTTTGGACCAGTAACACTCGTTACAGATGTGTTTTTGTACAATATATAGGTGACGTGTATGATGTAAAACCCCATTTTCGAGTTAGGGTTTTACCGATTTGAGTTTTGCTTTATTTGAGTCAGTATTGAATTGGTTTGAGAGAGATCGAGCCAAACTAGTTCCAGATTATAAGTATGGGCATAGATGGCCGTATGAGCATGTTATAGTGGCTGATTATGCCAGACATGCAGATAATAAGATCAAGAGTTATCAGTGTATACTAAGGTATACAGATTTGTTTGTATATACTAGCTAAGATTTTAGGCCATTTCAGCGTTTAGTATTTGTTAGAGATTTTATTGATACATCATTTGCATGGAGCATAAGAATTTCATATCACTTAGATTGTGCCCCTGTGGGCCCATCTTTATTGAGTTTAGGGTTTCGAGACCTATTTAACCTTATTTCGTTGATTCCTGCCTATAGAGTCAATTTTAGGACTCAAGTCAGTTTCAAGTTGGACGGAATCGATCCGAACTTTCTGTCCATATCTATAGTGCATATACCCATAGGTGGGTCCCACTAGGCCGCGAGCTATCGAGCATCAAGATCGTGCCACATGGCAAGATCTGAGCCATACACTCAACCCTAGCTTCTCATATAGATTTTTTCATTTCCTCCCCTCCTTGTTTTCACTGTTTTACACCATTTAGCGCCGCGTCACTTTGACCCCCCGCCGGCGAGTCTCCGTACCTCCCCCGGCCACCACACTGGCAACCCCATAACCGCCTTGTGGCCGGCTTTCTAGTCGTACCTGTCACGACCACGGGCGCCGCTGCAGTCGCCGCCAGTGAGGGAGTTTTTGGAGCCAGTCTACACCACCGCCGCCACCGTTTACATCATTTTCCGGCGACGACAATCCACCTCTGGCCGATCCGACCACCTAGACGGCTTCCCCTCATCTAGATCTATGCTTTGAGACTGACATCGACCTCCGTTGTGGCCACGATCGTCACCGGCAATTCCACGACACATGGCTGCGATGCCGCCCCTTTCCGGCCATTTTTCGGCCGACCAGTGGCCGAACTCCACCGGTCATCACTGCCATCACCATCATCGTCTTCTCCTCTGTCAATAGTGAGTGATGGCACCACTATCCGCACTGCCGTGGCCGTTCTCTGATGACGGGCACCACCGCCCGCTGTTGGGCCTGTTCACCGGGTTCGGGGTCTACTTGCTCGTGACTACGTCCGCCAACCTGTGACCGCGTCCGCCTAGTCATGTCCAAGTCCGTCTATCCTACCAGGTCCACCCAGCCAACCCAACTCATTTTCCAGCCTGGGTTGGTTCAGGCCATTCAGCTTGATTTGGTCTGGTTTAGCTTGGTTCAATTCGGTTCAGCTCATTTTTGGATTGTTTTCGTCCATTTATCGACCGTTTTCGATAATTCGAAAATTATTTATATTAGTGTAGATGCATATTCACATGATTTAGCATGATTGGATGTTATGATGATTTTCTTTAAATATTGTTTTATTTAATTATTTATTTTTTATTATTTATTTATTTTTATTTATATGTTTATCATATATGATTAATGTTTATATGATTAGTTGTTATTATTAACATTATATTTACTTAAGAATATTAGTAATATTATGTGTGCTAAATACTATGTGTGTGTGTGTGTGTATATATATATATATATATATATATATATAGATATGTGTGTGTGTGTGTTAGTTATGTACATGTTATGATTTATTTATATTTAGTTATGTATTCTTGTATTGAATGACTATGATATTATTAATATTTATTATTAATGAGTATTAACTATTATTTATTTATTTATTGAATTATTATATATTTATTTATTTATATGTTTACTAACAAGAGTATATATTGATACTTACTCGTGTTTACCTTAATATTTATATAGTATAATTATATTATTATTTTATGATTTGAGTATTGTTTATGTTTATGTACTTACTATTTATTTAATTATCTGTGAATACATTTCTTTATTTATTTATTATTTATATTATGTCTCGATTTGTGTGCCACATGTTTAGTTATAGGTTTCTTAGTATTGTTTTCTTGTTATGATTTGTTGATGATATAAGCACACACCACAAAAATGCATCATATAGAGATGTTAGTATTTTAATTAGTAGTGGGTTCCGATGTAGGTTTCAGAGTTCGAACTCGCCATAGAGGTGCATATACGCTTAGAGCTTGGACCACAGGTCCGTAAGACTCTCCTTTGCTTGACTCCTTACATGTAAGGTTTAATCGTGTTTTAAACGTAAGTCGTCATCGGCGGTGTTTTATCGGATCCATCCGATGTCAGGCCATTTAACCGCATTTTTACACTTGTTTAATAAAACTATAAGGATGAGATCCCTTGTTGGTTTTCGAACTTTAGCTTCAGAAATTTATTATACAAGCCTCATCCCTTAGCCTATTATATAAGTACGCGCTATTTTACGAATTTCACGAATAAGAGAATGAGTGGTACGGAGATATGTATGGACCGTACTAATACTCCTTCAAACCATGAGGTAGTGCGGGTGTATGATGGTACTACATAATGCAGTGCATTTCCGGAATATGTGGCACTAACTTAAACTTTTCTTTTGCTCCTCGAGTACAGTGGCGGGTGATATGGAAGGTGTGAGGGCATAAGTGTTGTATGTATGTATGATTATGATTATGAGCCGTGCATGCGAGCCAACATTTGTTTAAGTATGTTTGCTTACTACCCGGTGTGAGGCTGTCTTGAAGTTTCATAACTTTTTGTGGGTAATGGAATACTCATTTGTCAGTTTCTATTAGTTATTTTTCGGACTAGTAACATTCGTTACTGACGATTTTCATATAACTTAAGTGGAAGGACAGATAAATGCTACACACATTTGAGCTTAGAGCATTTATTTCTTTTCTGGCTTTTACTAATATTGGATGTATTTTGACATGTATATAATATTGTCTTCCATTCTCATGACACCAAAAAGGTTGTTTCGATCTAGTTGATCGATCGAGTCGTAGTGACCGACAGCTTTAAACATGTCTCGACTCGATCGGAATATTTCTGATCCGGTTCTTAGGTGAACCGAAATCGGGGTGTTACATATGAGATGGTTGTACTAGCCTTGATGGAGGAGCAGTGAGGTCTTTTACACACACATGTTGGATGATTGATTGCTTAATATTTTTGTTTATGATGTTCTTATATTGAGAATGATGTGATTAAATGCTAAGACATGACGATATTATGTGAAATATGAATAGATTGCACAGGTGGGTCAAAACTTAAGCTTCAGAATGAGTTTATACCAGATTAGATTATGTGTGAATGAAGTAGTTTGATATATAAATATATATATTTGCATATGTCGATTTGATAGGGTGGCCCCTAATTGTACTTTTAAGGGAGGCTCTGTCGATTTTATTTTTATAATTTCTTATTGATTTTTATCGTAATTGTATTGGCGTGTAAATTAGTTTGCATGTCACCCATATAGTTGCATGCTAGGGTTTTGTGTATTTATCCATGCATTGTGAGTTGTATCTCCATATTAAGACGCCGAGATTAGATCCACACGAGTTGGGTTCCGGTTAGCCGACCTAACCGGGGTCATTAATATTCCTGTTCGGTTCACAAGCGTGAACTAGATTTGGGGTGTTACAGTTTTGGTATTAGAGCTACTCTCGATCGAGTAAGATGTAAGATACTATTTTAGGTGATGTGTGTGGAAAGACTGCTCTGAGTCAAGCTGACAGGTATATTTTTGTCCTTTTTCTTTACAAGCTAATTTTATTATAAGTTGCATAACAATGTATTTAGGACTTGATCAGAAATATGTAGAATTGGCCTTAGTAGAGTTGATAGGTTATTTATTTGGATTTTTATCGAGATATCAGACTGTGAGGAGGGCATGTTGTAGTGATAGCTGAGGTAGAATGGGTATATGATCCCATCCTATATCAGATCCGGATGTCAGCAAATGTCAGCAGGAATTTGATAGGCATGTCGCGATGGGCTTAGAGACCCACCAGCTCTTTCCATTGAATAATAGATTTGGATGAGTCATGGTGTCCGCATGTTCGGTAAGCTGAGATTTGATTGGATGTTTACCATGTGTTCGTGTATTGCATATCACCACATTAGTCCTACTTCAATAGGACATGGTGTACATTGTGGGAAAGAGTTAAAAAAAATGCATTAGTAAGGGACTTGAAGTATGGAGATACTAGCAAGTTAGTTGGCACATGATATAGACCACCGAATGTCTTGGACAAATCCTTAGGGATCTATGCCAATGGAGCCATTGAAGTACATGGAGCATGTATGAGAGTTGTGCAGATGACTTGAGATGGACCATTTCCAGAAAATAATGATGAATGAGGATGAGTAACGAGATGGATCGGCAGTTTGATGGGCACTACCACCGACCGAGTGAAGCAATTATAGTTTAAGCTGTGGCCAAGTTGTTGTCTCGCCTTGCGTGAGGATAGCTACTTGGAGAATTTTGAGTCTTGCTTGGCGATCTCATGTCACAACTTTCAGAGCTAAGTAGGGCCAAAGTTTGAGGAACGAGATAAAGCTACAGTGGCATTAGCAGAACAAAGGAGAGTTAGGAAAATGGAGGTTTTCTGATGAGATGGCATAGGATCCGACTTCACCAGCTCTCTTGCAATCATTGTCTTGACCTGACACCATTGGGCCAGATGTATATTGCAAGATAACCCCATTAGACACATGTTAGTGAGTCTCATAAGGATGCATATGGACAGAGTCAGAAAACATGACAGTGCGACCTCCAGATGGGATGGCTATAGTGATCAGATTGTTCAGACAACATGATAGTACATCCATGGGCCACAACTAGCATACACAGATTAGATGGTTAGTAGGTGGTCACACATGCAGTTTAACCGATTTAGCGATTGGCCAGCTAGTGATAAGAGTTTGACTTGTATTAGAGTATTGGGCATAAATAGAGGGCTAGTGAGGAAGTGTCTTTAAGAGAGATAGTAATTCCCTTGTATTTCGCTAGCATGATTAGGTTCTCACCTTGAACAATAAGGTTGAGCCTTGCCCTCACTATAGAAGTACCTTCATAGTATTGATTAGGGTTTACAGTGTAGGTCTGTATTGGCAGACCAATCTTATATTAGTGCAGCTTGAGAACGATATAGATAGGGACTTCAGACAGAACAGATCATGCTGACCAGATAGAGTGATACCAATATTTGCTCATCTTGATTGATAGCGAATTGAGAATCTACCACAACCGTAGTAGTCATGTGAGTCAAGATTAGTACTACAAATTGGTACGGGACGGTAGGTCACACACCACTGAAGAGTAGACAAGACACATGTTGAACTTCACTATGAGTCCCCGTAGACTTGAGGGGTGATAGTGGTTCTTTGGATTGTTTGAACCTTGTCCATTTAGAAGTGCGTGACTAGTTCGGTATGGAGAAACACGTGCCTACTATTAGTTGATTGAACTAGAGCCATTTATGAGCTGTTTCTGAGATATATCATTGATTGACTGTTCCACGAACTGATCACCTGCTGTATAGTAAATCATGGTGATCTTAGAGACAAGTCCATAGACCTATCGATATTTTGGCCACCCAGTATGGTAGACAGGGATTTTATCTCCTCTGTCACTTTCATGAATCCTTGACTTTACCACAGATCATAGTGACATACCTATGTAATAGGTTTTTCTTAGCCTAGTAGATTCCCCCTTTTACCTAGCGTTAGATACCACATGTGAGGATGAGATGTCAGCTATTGAGAGTTTTTGAGTAGTGTGACTAGATTTTCACGAGATTCAGTCTCCTTTCCTATAACCTAGAGATGTTAAACAGAGTAGAGTTTTCACTTGATAATTTTCATCACCTCTCTAGATATAAATCAGTTATACTATTAGTTGTCCAAATGATTGAGATGAGTATACATTGACCAGAGCGCATGCTATAGTCCAGATGTGGACTCTACAGTCTCATGCAAAGTATGTTATCACACTCCTTGAGACACAATGTGTATTTATAGGTGTTTTTGCCTCTGTTTCATCACAGAGAACTCCCTTCAGTAATAGTTAATGGTTGTATAGATAGCCACCAGAGTTATAGTATACAGTAGAGTCATAGCAGCTATCCTTGTTTTGTTCTAGAACGGAGTGAGATACTTGATTCGAGACCAAGTCAATTAGGACCTGGTGAGTGGTCTAGTTCCTTAAACTGGGACACCTGAGAGTTGGATCTAGACTGGTGATAGTGAGCCTTGCAGCTCGCTAGGTTATACACAGTACTTAACAAGAGACTCATAGCAAACCTTCGGATGATTGTAGGACCTAGAATAGAGTTTCCTGAGAGCACATGTAGTTAACCTTTCATATCGATGAGGATCAGAGAGACATGGGTAGATGTCAGTAGGTAGGCCTTGCCCTTGATGTAGTTTTCCTAGATATAGCTTAGATTAGCACATGGCAATACTTTAGAGTATCTGTTTGACCAACCTAGTAGGCCCTTAGAGGTGACCTAGATTTTTCCGCCGAGTTCGCATTAGGGATCAGAACCAAGGAGAATGATGATGGTAATGTCAGTATAAGCACATGCAGTTTAGAATTGGAAATGTTTGATATTGACAGCATCACTAGCAGAACTCACCCTGTCGGCGTGACTACATTCAGTGAGGATGTACATGACTAAAGCAGTAGAGGATGCAACACATGTATATCCAGCTTCTAGGTTTCAGCTTCAGTAGAACCCCCTTACATTAAAATTTCGAGGATGAAATTTTTATAAGGAGGGAAGGTTGTAAAACCCATGACTCAAGTCAGAGTTTTACATTACTGAACCAGTCGGTTCGGGTCGAGTCAGTTTCATTAAACCCGTGCTGAGTCGAGACTAATCGTGAGTTATGAGTGATGAGAGTCAAGTGTACCTAAATATACGTTGATAACGTCAGAAAGATGGTGAGAAATGAGTTATTAGAATATATGAAAGTATGCAGTATATTTTTTTATACATTTGATCGTAGAAATAGTTTTAGGCCGAATAAAACATTAGGATGTGTTATAGGGCAATTGGGTGGGTTATTAGTTATAGAGCTTGTCATTTGGATGTTGTGGTGTTTGTTTTATTTTAGGGAATTTTTCCCAATTTTTTTCTAAAATTTTTTAGGATTTACTGTATGCTAGTCATTATTTTTAACTCAAGTCACACTCAAGTCAATAATTATTTACGAGTTTCCCACCGGAGTATTTCTTCTCCCTCCCGAAACTTTTCTTCCCCAAACCCTAGCCTACACCCCCCATACGCATCGCTGCTGCCGCCGCCCTACTGCTGGTCAATGCCGCCAAGCTCCACCGTGCCATTGTCATGCCGCCCCGATTGTCCCCGCTCATCATTCGGCCTCTACGAAGCAAGGACACCGCGCCCTTGTGCCGCACTTTCATCGTCGATTGTGCCATTGCGATATAGTGATCGCCTCGACACCTTCGACCAACCCACGACCTTCCCCGACTAGAGCGGAGACCATCGCCGCCCAGGCTGGCCTGATCTAGTCACCCATTGCCGCCATTCTATTTTAGCGATTTTTCGGCGAGCTGCCACCTTTGTCAACCAAGTTGACATCATAGACGCGTTGGGCTCGTTGAGCTGGTTCCAACAGCACTTGTTATTCTGCTAGTACACACCACCAGCGATTGCCACCGAAAAATCGCCAAAAAGCTGTTGAAAAATCGCCAGAACCCGTCAAAAAATCAGATTCGTAGGAATTTGGTAGATCTCCCATGGAGCTCATCTAGTCGAACCCGAGAAAACTTCGGACTATGACAAGCGCCGAATTTGAGCTCTTAGGCCACGACGAACCCTAGCTGTCGCTGATTGTTGATGACGAGAGGTATAATTACCTATGATTTTTTTATTTAAGATTGATGATTGTTAGCATAGTTAGCTAGGATTGATTAATTATCATGATAATGTCTGACTATGAATGAAGTGATAAGTGACATGATTGATTAATTGTGAATGAATGGTAAGTGATTTAATAAGGTAAATTGAATCTGAACATGCAAATTGACCATGACATAACTTAGAAAAAAAACACAATAAAATTGGTATGAATATTATGAGTTAGAATTATTTTCATATTTATGATTATTTGACTATTATGGATGTTGTTTGTATTGTGAGTGTGTTGATCATGATAGCAAGCGTTAGTTTATAGATTTGATGTGTAGGTACGGAGTAGAAGCTCATCATCTAGGCACGAGGACACACTTCGAGCTTCTGCCAGGTCCGTTTTGGACTCGTCTATATTTTATGTTATCTTCTATTGTATGTTTGGTTTATCACTTATAGGACGGATTAAGTGGCATTTTATCGAATCCTACTTAACCCAGGCCATTTTAAGAACCCTCGAAGATGAGATCTGTCGAGTATGTTTTTAAAAATAAGATCCACCACAAGTTGCCTTTGGGCCTATTTTATGAATCCCTACCAAGACCTATATATGTAGTTTTCACGTTTTTTGACAACCCCCACGAGCATGCATGTGACAAACGTGCTATGTAAGTTGGTATGGAAGTAAGTAAATTTTTGACAACCACACGAGCATGCATATATCAAACGTGCTATGTAAGTGCGTATGGAAGTAAGTAAATTTTTTACAGTGAAATTAGAAAGTGAAATGAGAAAGATGATTGTAGTTCAGTAGATGCCCTTTATAGTTTTAATGAAAATGTTTGCTTCCATATGAGAGCTTGCTCTCATAGCAAATTTGATATTATTTATATTTTTAGACTAGTAACACTTGTTACTAATGTGTTTTTGTACTATATATAGGCGACGAGTATGAGATGGATGTGCCAGCCTATACCGAGGAGCATTGAGGTCTCTTGCATACACAT
>JAVDBV010087998.1:0-19820 GCA_032619315.1 Piper longum | reverse complement strand
TATATATATATATATATATATATATATATATACGAAAAAAATTTCTTAAAAAAGGGATAAGAAAACTTTCTTACCTTAAAATTTAATTTGGGTCATCGCTGTGATCGAACGGCTCAAATTAGATTAAAAAAAAATCATCCTCCCCCTTTTTCAGCGATGGCCCCGGGGGGGGCACTGAATTGTGTGGTGGTTTTCAAAATGTATTAAGAGAATATAAAGAACGTGAACTTGGTATATTGGGAAACTTCTTTTCTTTCTGTTTTTGGAGGTGAAATGACAAACGGGTAACTAAAAAAAAAATCACAAATTTCATTGATGTTATGAATTGAAACATCTCAAAAATGCACAAACCTGGAATACCTTCCACTATATTTTGACAAAATTAAGTGAAAATTATTTATTAGCTTATATAAACATCATAAATGAAATGGTTTACAACGCCATTAAACTAAACATTGTGTTATATACTTTGATTATTCTCCTCTACTGTTGGACTATAATAGATCGATATGAAAATCCATCCAAATATTTACAATAAGCATGATTTCTAAATATCTATGGCCAAATATTAGCTTCTTCAAATTGCACTTCAACAACTGAATTTTACATATCCTTTTTTGTTACTCGTTTGATGTTTCCATAGCTCTCTTATAAATTGAAATATTGCATGGGGGAGCCCTTTCTGACATGATATATTAGGAACATTTTGAACCAAATTTCATTGTATGGCGTCGTATGCCAGGTGCACCATACGAGATTTATATCAAAGCAATAAGAATAATAAGAATAGAACACATGACACCAGCCTTGGATGCTCTTTTTGTTGATTAGTGATTTATAAATGCAGAGTCTGTGCATTGTGAACAGAGTCACATTGATTTCTGATTTTGAAGACCCAAACATGCTTGTTTCTCTGGCAGACTTATTCCATTATCAGTGGCCTTTTATTCACAAGCAGCAGCAAATGGGTCCAATGTTATTTGGGTCACAGATTCGGTAGAATGTCCAATCGGTTTCAATCTTGAAGTTGTTCCTGGAGAATAGAATTCCCTCTTGATCTGGGCTCCTAGATCAATCCATCAATCAAACAAATTCAGACGGGCAAATTATATTTAAGGTTATCACAAGATGGCACATTGGCCATCACCGGCCTTAGCCCCAACTTCATTAAATTCTGATCACAAGCATCTTCAACTCAGGAGCAATGCCTTACTGTTCAGGACCCATCAGAATTCAATGCCATTCATTTGTATGGCATTGCAGGAGACAATGAAAGATGTTTCACAACTCCAATGTACTGACCTTTTTTACATTGGTCTTTCTCTGCCAACATTGGGCAGCAGATATATCTAAGTTATCAAATCGGTTTTTCTTTCTTTATTACTTATCTGGGTCTTGGTCAGCTAGGGGAATCAAATTGATGCTTGTCAAACACTTTGTGGAAGAATAATATTTTCTTATCTGTAATAAAAGATGAGATATATCATTGAATTGAGCGTGACCAGCCTATAAATGAACGATGAGTGAAGACTAATGACTCCGAAGTCATTGAATAGACTTGTGCACCTCCACCACTCCTTCACTACATACTCTCTCAAGGAAGGTAGACACCAAGAGAGCATGTCTCAGATAGGCTCCAAGCCACCGGCCAACTCGGCCGGAAGAAGCAGCAATGTTGCCGGAAACATAGCTGCTTTGCCTCACCGCCCGCAGCTCTGGCGGTCGTGGAGTTGTTGCTGCCGCTTTAGGAAATTCGTGAGGAAGCTAAAGAAGCAGAGCATGATGATCTGTTCAGCAACGAGATCCACCACATTCCATTGCCACTATGATCCCTTGAGCTACGCTCGGAATTTTGACGGAGGCGATGGCGTTTTCGACGACTGCCCAGATCGTTTCTACGCCTTTTCGTCGAGATTTGCACTCTGCAGAGCTTCCACTGCATCTCCAATGCTGACAACCATTCATTGATGGATGTTTTAGCAGCCACCGTCACGTTTTTCAGTTGTGTTTTTGACTTGTTATAATTTTTTTTTTTGGGGTTGGCCTACTACGTTAATGAGACTCTTGTAGGAGGAAATGAAAATCTTAATTTTTTTTTTCATGTCATGATTTTAAATCTCACTGTTTTGTACAGACTACGGCTTACATTAGTGTCATTTGATCAGCTGCTCATGCATGCATTAGATATACCTGGACATATAGATTCACATCTCAATAACAATTATCTTTTCTTGAAACCAAAAAAAAAAAAGCTTAGATTTCCTATGCAAGTTTCTTAGATGCCATTTTGCACTTGGCGGAATGTTGGTACAATGAACAAACCTAAAAGATTGAAATCTCTAAAAAAACCTTTTTTGCCATTTCTTGTAAGTAGTAGCTCCAGCAATCTCACCAAGAACGTCCACTGTGATGCTTGTACCAAATTTTTTAGAACAGTATAGAGATGAATGGCCGAAATCAGAGTTGATTTGAAGTTTTGAAGCCAAAAAGTTATTGATGAGGCTCCTTGAGGCCAGAGTAGGGAAGAGGAGTTGAATGAAATAACAGCATGTCGGCGTAAATGTTGGGTTGGGGAGACAAGGAAAGTGCGGTCGGTTTTTGACTCAAACTAAGTCTGGGCCATGTGAATCCTCTTGAAAAACCGCTGACCACTTCACTTTGTTAGTTTGTTTTCAACACTTCGTTGATGTTCTTTTTCTTAATCTAGTTTAGTCGATTACTAATGTCACTCTTCAGCCCCCTCTAGTTTGATATACCATTATTTTTTATATATTAAGGGTGAGTGGATTAAGACTATCCCAAATAAATAATTTTGCTCGTTCTTGAATGCCTTTAATTTTTTATTGCAAAAATTTGGAAAAAAAAAGAATGTCATGGCAACCTAATTAAGATCACCACCCTATTTATATAATGTAAAAGCATGAGAGAAGTTTCCCAACTTGCACCGCTTTCTTTCAGTGCACACTATACACGAGAGACCATGAAACAGATAGGCCACAAGTCAGCTGCCACCTCCATCGGTGGAGGCGACCACACCACCACCACCACCACAGCCACAGCTATGGCCGTTGCCACTTCGACTCCTCGCCAGCGTCATTTTTGACTCTTTTGTGTCATCTTTTTTTTTTTCTTTTAAATGTGGCTAGTGATAAGCCATGTTTCCTTTTGTAGCAACTCAGTTGAGTCTATTATGTCGAGTCTTTGTGTTGATAAATTTTGTTGCCATGATTTTGAAGTTGCCCGTTTCCCACAGATCACAGCAGTGACCGGCGATTGGCATGACTCGCATTAGTATGATTTGATCAGCTCCTCTGGTCATGCACAAGCCGCATTGTAATGTTCACGTCTCAAGAGCTGTAGTCGTTTCTTAAAAGTAAAAATATGCTTCTTAGATGCCATCTCGAGCTTATTTGAACTATTTTTTTTTTCAAAGCATCTTTTTTTTTAAAAAAAAAAGCAGCTAGGTTAATATTAGTCATGACGAAAAGAGTACGTATGCGCTCCCACCTTGAAAACTTCAAAAAATGTACCTCTGGTCTGTTTGTATTTGAGAGACACCAAAAGCCTCACCTGTGATTCATGGACCAATTCTTTGAGTATCAAGATTCAAGATCAACAACCCTGTTCATGGTTGATTGGAAGTTGCCCACCGGCTCAATACGAAGCTTGAATGTGGAAATGGTATAAAATGTCCCGACTCCCCTTCTTGTGTAAAGAAGTTAAAATGAAGGTGCATGTCGGCGGAAAAGTTGCCGTGGTACAACCCAAGAAAAAATGGGCGGTTTTGACCCATCAACCAAAGTCAGGCCATGTGAATCCTCTTGAAAAACTGCTACCACCTCTGAGCAGTATGATGTTTTTTTAATTGAGAAGAAAACGAAGTTGGAGCCTGGCAGGTTTGAGCCTTGAGTAGTGAGAAACAGGGATAGAGTCAGTAATATCAGTAAAGAAATGAAAGTGGGTCACCGATATAGCGTCACTTCTTTTGGACGAAACAAATGTTTCTTTAAGAAAGAAAACAATTGGCTTAAAAAAAGTAAACAGAACGAAAACACACAAATCAATAGCATTGCAACTTTGGCAGGCCAATCACTTACAAAACTTACAGAGTTGATGCAAATTGGTTTTCTTGGTTTCAAAATAATAATAATAATAATAATAATATTTAAAAATTAAAAAAAAACGAGTTGTTGTGGACAGGCCAGTCTAAGACTCTTAGTCTCCCTTCAAACGTGCACTGCTCTACTGTTGCATTTTTTTTATAAGCATGTGGCCTCTTAAGGCTTGGTAGGCATCGACACAATTTAAATAAGAATTCATTTTGGTTCACACATATAAACTAAAAGAAATAGGTTAAATAAGAATGATTCAAACAAATGCACAAACAACTCCAATGGTAATATATGATAACCTAAAAGCAACATGTAATAATAGAGAAAAAAATTGTTTTTCCTTTTGTAAGCATCCTCTTTAAGGTTTTAGCAGTTGTGAAGGTAGATGTACCCGCTACTTATATATGTCCATAGGAAAGCAACTATGTAGGTGACATAAGTTTTCCCAAATGAAGAAAAAAAATAAGCAAGGATGCCTTCTCTGAAGCTAACCACAAAATCTGTACAGTTGAAAGTTTTCAGAAAGCATAATAATCGACAGAAAGGAGTACCCACTCGCAAGTTCTCTCCCTGCGTGTCCTTCTTACCTATTTACATTCAATTATAAGATGTTAACAACCATACGTACTTGTACTTCACCAAATCATTAAAATATTAAACAAAGAAACTTCTACATTGGATTTCACAAAAGAAAAACAGATTACATTAAGAAGAAAGAAATACTCACAAATTGTTTTCCGGTGAAGCTGTGCCAGTTCGGCAATTTCCTTCAGCTTCTCACAGAAGGATTGCTAAGGAATTATACATTTGCTGCTGCAAAATTCGTTCATCCTAACAATGTTCACCATCCAAGATTTAAAGACACGATATTGGTCAATTATAACAAGGAAAAACTATATTCATTTTCACTTACATTTACAAAGAGGGACTCAAATGAATATACCTAACTAACGCTCGTCGAAGAATTGTTACAAAAATGGCCTAAAGCCAGAGATGTACAAAAAAGAAAAGAAATGCTCCTACTCGTGTTCAGTTGGAGTGTTATCAGACACTGTCTCTTCCGAGGAGACATCTCCTACTTCAGGTTGCGGTGGGCCTTGAAGGTTTGAATGGGTTTTACTTGAGTCCCTACTCTGAGTCCTAACAAGAGTGCCTTCCTCGGGATCCTTTCCCCTAACACCTACTTCTGGGCTGTTTGTTGCTCTCTGCTTTTGCAGTTCGCCTTTCAAGGGATTCTCAACTTCCCTTTGTCCAGAGACATTGGTTGGTAGATATATGGAGGTAGGCACATGTGGATCAGGAGCCACACATGATGCCACCAAGTTGAGGACTTCATGTGAAGGAGTCAATTTAGTTCTTGCCTTTTTATTGCCAGTCATATAAGTTGAAGAAGACAGCATATTGGGCAAGTTCACATGAAGAGGTGGCAGGTTAAGAGCTGGGTTTTCCCAACAAAAACCCAATGGAGAACTGCCTGGCATAGGCATCAATGGAAATGGTGGTGCTGGTGGAATCACGCTTAATGAGCTATCCCCTGGAGTCATTCTTCGTAACATCCGCAATTTACGCATCTTCTTCTTCAAACTTTTCCTCGGATCCTTTGGCTGAAAAGGAGGTGGTCCAGGAACAGTGAATGGAGGAATGGTGGGTTTTTCTTTGCCATAGAGTAATCTAACAGAGTGAGCAATGGCTGAAACAGTCGGAGGCAGTTCTGGTTCAGATGGTTTTGGACGAACACTAACAACCTCTCGGAGCCAGTGGGGAAGCTTGTCAACAGATGTATTATTATTAGATGTTCCTTCGTTAGTCTGTCCTAAATTAGGCCTTCTATCTGCATTGGTAGGAGCGGCAGCTACCAATTCACCTGATTGAATATTGTTTTTGCTCTCCCGAAGCCAATTTAAAGATTCATCCAGAAAACTTGGTAATTTGAGGTACTTGTTCCTATCGTGTTCGTCCTCTTTCTGATATGAACATCCTTGCTGCGAAGAAGATGCAAATGAGGGGGCCAATGAGAAGTTAGAGGCCCCAGGGCGATCAAAAGACCCAAAAGGTAAATCTCCACCAAAACTTGCCATTAGTTTATCTGGTTTCCAATGAAGGAAGGGCAGGTGCACGCTTGCCTGACAGACCGGTTCAGATGGCTCAGCATGTGGATAGTTGGATGGTAAGTCCCCTAGACCCAATTTAATATCCATCAGATGAGACTGATAAGTAGGTAGGACAAAGGGTTCAGGTCCACCAGAACCAGTCAACTTGCTTCCATAAAGGGCCCGTGCCATCATTCCATCTGAAATGCCTGGTAAAAATGAGGTTACTGAGGACTTTGGCATTGGAAATGCTGGTGAATCAAAAATCTTGAGCTGCTCCCCCTCCCATTTCTCTGCCAAATCATCAGGTGTTCGGTACTTAGAAAAGTTTAGTTTTGGATCTTTCATCATGGCATTCCAGTTCCCCCTTCCATGTCTACGAACTCCAATCCACAAGGAATCCAGTTCATCCTCTGACCAAGTTTTATCTATCACAGACTTCTTCAATTTGTTTGCTCCAGATTCTGCTCTCAACAAAATGTTATTAAGAGCCTTTTTGCGATTTTCTGATAAAGAGTTGTATGTCTGACCAAGACCAAGGATGGGCGTCTTCTCTTTCAGAATATGATGATCTGAATTAGGAATCTCATTTACTGGGAACTTGAAATTGGGCAGTAATGGCATGGTTGGGAGGTCTCTCATGAAATGATTTGAAGTGCCACTTTTCAAGTCAACAGCCAAGTTAGGGAGTTCTGAACCGAAATTTGGCACATCCTTGGCAAAAAAAGGGAATTCCCATTGTTGCTTTTCGTCAAGACTTGAGCTGCATGGAGGTGGATTCCCTCGCAAAGTTGACTTTCCGGCGCATAAACTGTCCAGTCCAAGATCATTTCTTGCCTGTTGAGCTTTTAAATACTGCACACCAAAGTCAATCCCCAGGTTAAAAGGAGAGAACTCCTGTCTTTTGAAAAAAAAAAAAACAATTAGATGTAGAAACATTAAAATGACTTTGCATGATATGACTTTGAAATAACCTATCATTCCCTATAAGAAAAGGAAGAAGAAGAAAGAAACATGAATACATAAAACGCCTAAAAAAAGCATACTGGATTATAAGAATGCATATTCTTGGAAATTGCCCTTTTTGCGTGTAGGAAGATCTCTGATGCATCAGGAAAGTGAGATCCATCTCTTGCATTTTCCACGGAGGGGCCTGCTTTTGATGAAGGTATACTTCCCTGAGCTGACGGCTTGGGAAAGTCAGGGATTTCATTATCCTGATCTGATTGTTGAGTGCTCAATTTATGTTGATCTACAGAATAAGCTAGTCTTTTGGAAGTTGATTCCCTTCGAGGAGCATTAGGAGCACATAAACCCAGAACAGGGCCAAGCATATGAGGTGAACCACCATCTGACCTTACGCCTCGAAATTGATGACAGAAAACACTGGGAGTGAAATTACCAGAGCACTTCATTAAGAGATCTAGATGAGGCCCAGGAAGAATGGGGTTTTCGCCTTTCATAAAGGCCCCACTAGACCATGGGTGACTATTTTTTAACATGGCGACCTTAGACTCCAAGGATCCAAGGTCAAGGATGTTTTGAGAAGCCCGAACTGGCACGTCTTCATTTTCTTTAGTGACATGAGCAAATTCTGTGTTCACATAATAAGTATTGGGCTTTGACTCAAGACCTAGTGACATAGAACCTAAAGCACGGGGCACTTTGCTGAGATTCCTTTGAGCAATTCGCTCTTTTTGTCGAGCTCGAAGCTTGGCACTATCCCAAAAAGAATCGGTATTACAACTTGCTGATAAAAATATGAATTCTTAAAATACAATAAGATACCACTCACAATTTATCTTTTAATGCACGGCCAGCAGGTGTATACTCTGGCACTGGCTCCTGGTCCAGTTCAAGTTCGTCATTTTCATTACCACTCTGCCCATTTCAAAAATTATAAACTATATAAGTCTAATCTCTATGGAAGTCCGCACAATAACAAATCAGATTCAGATTAACGAGCATCAAGGGATAATTCCCAGGAACCAACCAAAATGCAAATGTCATGCATGCACAATAAATGATAATAATAATTGCTATTATAAATAAATAAATAAATAAAACATACCTCACTTGAGGCTTCATTATTATGTGCGGCAAAAACTTCCTTATACGAAACAGCCTTCCTGTGCCGCTTCCCACGCCCAAGAGCTGCTTCCTCTTCCATCTGATATTTTTCCCATCTACAAACAACCGGGAAATGTAAACACTATACATAATAATCTTCTAAAAATTCTGCTCCTTAGACTAAAATATATATTGCCTATTATCAAGGTCAGTGGCTGTTGCATTCACCTGACACGAAGAAATCGATCCCATTCATTTTCTTCATTGTTAATGCCAACAAGATTTTCTTTCTTATCAATGTTGATAACTGCGTCATCACCACCTGTATAAGCTGGTGATTCTGTTACCGCTTGTTCTTCCCCTACCTCATCATTCCATTCCACAGACTAACAAAAAGGAAAAAAATAATATCTTGAACAGCTCAAAGAAACAGACTAAATTAAGAAGCAAGAATGTTGTAAAAGCATGGGCAAGGGTGTGGGTGCTGACGTACTTTCGCTGAACCTAGCATGTCAGTCTCCACATCAGCATCTGCACATTCTATGATTGCTGACTCAAGATTTGAACGGTCAAGCAACTTTAAAATAGCATTTTCATCCCAGACAATATTTTGTGATCCATCTGTACATCTGTCCTTGTAGACATCTCCTAAGCCACCGCCACTCTTCTTTCTGTTTTTCTGCTCAATGTCTCCAATCATATCAGGTTTACTTTTACTACTCTCATTAGCATCATCCTTTCCATCCTTGTCAGCTGGATCACTAAATAGTTGCTCCGTCCCCCACCTTAAAATATCCTCAATTTCTTTCTGTGAACCAGACTTGTTAACAAACAGCTGATCAAGCATCAATTTCCTTTTAGCAAGTTGCAAGATGCGTTCCTCAACACTTGCACGCACAACCAACCTATACACTAAAAGTCTTTTTGATTGCCCAATTCGATGAGCTCGATTCATCGCTTGTATATCTGCATGAGGGTTGAAGTCAGAATCATATATGATCACTGTGTCGGCTGTAGCAAGATTGATCCCAAGACCACAAGCTCTTGTCGACAGCAAGAAGACAAAACGAGTTTTGTCCTGATTGAAGCGAGAAATTGCTGCTTGCCTGTCACCCACAGAAACAGATCCATCCACTCTTTCATAGGTTTTAGGACCAAATTCGACTGACAGGTAGTCTTCCAAAATATCCAAAAGCTTTGTCATTTGTGAGAAAATAAGGACACGATGACCCTCCCTGCTCAAAATATTGAGCATTGAGTGCAAAAGTGTAACTTTTGCAGAAGCTTTTATACGCATTTCATGAAGGAACTCGAAAGAACCAGTTTCAGGTTCAGTGCCTGGGACAAGATAAGGGTGGTTGCATACCTTCCGCAGCTGCATGATTATATTTAGCATAGATTGCTGGGCCACTCCTTTACCAATGTTACGCAAAATCTGGTAGTTCTTGGTGAGCATAGCCCTGTAATATTCAGCCTGAATGGAAGTCAGCTCAACTGGAACAATTATTTCAGTCTTAGGAGGAATATTCTGCATGGCATCTTTCTTAAGCCTACGGAGCATGTGAGGAGCAACAAGCTTCTTAAGTTCCTCCACTTTCTCAGCAGTAGTAAGGTCATTAAATTTCTCCTCAAAGGATGAAAGAGAAGGAAATGACGACGGCTGTAAAAAATTTAGTAAGTTGTACATCTCGCCAATATTGTTCTGCAAAGGTGTCCCGGTTAATAATACTCTATGTTGAAATGAAAATGTATTCAGCAAACTAAAAAGTTTTGACTCTGAGTTCTTCAAACGATGGCCTTCATCCACGACAAGAACCTCCCACGGAACCCCTCTAAGATGAGATGCATCAGCAAGAACCATCTCATAGGTTGTTAAAAGAACATTCAGTTTATATGGCAGGACTTTTTTCTTATTAGATACATTTCTGTTATTAGTATGCCACTCATATTGTCGTATTATTGACCTTGCTTTTGCACTCCCATGGTATTCTATGACATTCAAATCAGGAGCCCAAGAAGAAAATTCTGCAACCCAATTGGGCATTGTAGAAAGCGGGACCAGAACAAGACAAGGCAACTCAACTTTATATTCAAAGTAGAGTGAAGAAATGAAAGCACATGCAGAAACTGTTTTCCCAAGCCCCATCTCATCAGCTAGAATCACATTTTTTGATTTGTTCCAGCACTTTCTCAACCAATTTAATGCTTCTAATTGATGTGAAAACAGTGTACCTCCTTTAAGATAAATTGGCTGCTCTGTGAGCAAAAGTATTTCACTTTGCTTACGCCCACCCCTCACAGGTATGTTCGCAAAGTCATGCTTATCCACAGCAAGTTTTTCAAATTCTTCATATTGGGCAATGAGGTGGGGGGATTCCTTCATCACAGATTCATCTAGTTTTTCCCACGTGCATTCATCATATGGGAGACCACACCATTTCACTAGCGCCTCCTTTTTTCCATCTTCATTATAACGAATGGAAATGATTCGCTGCGGCTGACCCCATTGTTCTTGATAAATATTTATAACAGAAGTACCATACTTAGTCTTGAAATTATCCAGCTTTCTCTTTGCAAGAACTTTTAACTGTGATTCACTTATCCAGGTGTTATGGATGTGAGATCGTCCAACCCACTTCACCAAAAACTCATGGGAGGCAATAATTTCGTCCATAATCAGTGCTTCTTCAATCTTCCTTTCTGCAACGACACCCACAGCTCCCAAGCATTTGCTGTTGTCATGTTTAGAACTGTCATCAGAGGTTTTCTTCTCTGATCCAGCTTTATCAGGCATCACCCAAGTTTCACTTTCAGTATCTATTTGATTGTTTTCAGTAATAAAAGTACTTGATGGTTCCATGGAACCTGCCTCTTTTTTGGAGTATCTATTTAAAGAAGTTCCTACTTCACCCACTTTGCATTCTTTGGAAAATTCATGGACGTTCTTTGTGACCAACTTTGTAGAGCTTGGATACAATCTAAACTTTTCGAGATTTCTGCTATTCTGTTCATGAAAAGATCCTGTAACTGAAGCAGGCTCCTCAATTAGGATATCCGATTTATCATTCTGAATCCGACAACCCAAAATGCGATCAACCTGTCAAGAACACAAAAAAACACCTATTTTTAGTGTAAGTACAAATATTTGACATGAAAAAATGGCACTAAAAAATGTTTACCTGTAAGGTACCATCCTCAATGCTTTCACACCTGACTTCTTTATCAATTTTAGTTTCCATTTCATCCGTGCCGTAGGAGGAGTTCACTTTCTCTTCAACTGGCTTCTACAGGTTTTTTTTTTTTAAAAAAAGAAGCAGGTTGTGAATAGAATATTGATGTGGCATATTACACATCATGAGTATTTTTTTAATGACATTCTGGACAAGATAATTTGATATCATATACATACCACTAGATAAACGTGCCAACAATCTCTGACAAATAATTGGAAGAAGCTATGTTCTGAATGTCACAACCTATGAAAGAATGACAAGCTAACATAAGAGCTAGAAATTACCTTTTCTTGTTTATCAAAAGCCGCCTTCTGATCTCCACAACTCTCCTTTATCTTGGATCGCTTGGATGAACTGCGCTTTTTGCGAAGCCCTGTTTCTGGACATGCAGAGGAAACTTTCTCCAAAGTGGATTTGACCAGTTTTCTATTGTCAGATTTTGACTTTCTTACATGCATGTTTTCCTCTTTGTTGTTTTTATCTTTGTTAGAAGAACAAGGCAGATGTCGAACAAGTCTTTTCCCGGCAGATTTGCTTTCTACATCTTGTTCTGACTCTGAGGCTTTTGCAGATGTTTGGACCTCCATAGAAGGAAACGAGGAAGGAGAATCTTTCGACGCACCATCTGATGAAGATTTGGTTGTGTCTGTGCTAATAGATGTATTTATTTGATCTGAAACAGATTTCCTGACGACAGGAGCAGTTGCCTGAGTGAATGAAGAGTCCTGCTTACTAGTAGATAGCCTATTCTTCACCAGAGAGGAGCTCCTTACAACTAATGACAACTTTCCCTTGCCGGAAGATATGATCTCAGTCTTGGACTTCTCAGTAGGGGTTTTACTTCTGATTCTTCTTGCAATTACATCAGACTGTTGAGTCATAGGTTTTGTAGAATCCTTTTGCTCGCAGCAGCTTGGGCAATGCCATTTTCCAGGTGGGGTCCTCTTTAATCAACCAAGCCCAGAAGTTAGTTATGTATTCCCTTTCATAGAGCACAGAGAGTAGTAAAGAAGTAGGTTTACCTTGAGAGGAGGACTTAGACACTGGAGATGATAAGTCCGAGGGCAGCTGTCACAACACAGCAGGTTGCCACCAAGGTCACAGATTACACATTCATAATAATACTGAAAGGCAAGAGGACGTGAATATACATCAGGTGTGTCAGTCAGGGAAAACGCGACCACAACTATTACTAAACAATTTAGTCTCTTCTCAAATTTATTCATTTTTTGGAGTAGTTTCATGTTTTTGAACAAGGAGCTGATTACAGGCACGAATGTATCTAGATCATTTCAATTTAAAGAAAGATTTACTAAAAAAAAAAAGGCTTACCCCATCACTTCCTTTTCTTTTTCGCAGAGACTGAGACCCACAAAGGTCATCTCTTTGTTTCCACTTAGCTGAGGAATTGCCCCTGGAAGAATCTGAAGAAAGAGGAGCATCATCTTTTTCATGTGATCCATGCACACCATAAGGGTTTTGCTTGCGCTTGCGCTTAAGAACCCAATTTCTATCGATAATTCTATGCTTCAAAGAGCCATTCTCCTTCATCTTGAAATGTCCAATAAATGGCCAAATCAAAATTCAAGGAAGTGCCTTGCTAATTATCCGGATATACCCACAACTTCCAAACAGCTTTGACCCATCGTGTAACTTCATAAATGAACAAATATGCAAGAATATACAACTTGTAATTAGTCCTACATTACATAGTAAAAAGTAGAGCTACTTTGATAAAAGGGCCAGGACTGAATGTAAGAGTTATTTGAGGCAATTACAATCTGTGCAGATAACAAATTTTCTACGAAGAAATGCACATGCACAAGTTCAAAAATGAACTAAGTCTAATCAGCAAAGAAAAGATCGGCATGGAATAAATACCAACCAGCATTTTATGATATAGTAGTTCTAACGAGTGACTTCATAGCCAACAGGAAAGAATGAACCTACACCTGAGGGGAACTTAATTGAGCTCTTCAACAAAGTAACACCACACACACATTTCCTCTTTTATCCATTCAAGTATGTTCCCCCCAACCATACATTGATATTGACATAGTCAGGTAGCAACTGCTCTCTCAAAAAACATGACAGCATGCATGGACTCGCCTTTCATACCACAAAAAAGCAATCTCAGCAACCAATCCAGCAGCCAAATTTCAGTCAAGAATCAGTTCACAACTAGCAAATTTCAAGCTCTAAAAAACATCACATGCAGCTTGCTCTCGAGCACAAACAGTTCCACAAACAAGCAAAAACTATTCGACTTCACCGCATCCATCTCAGAATCAAACAATCTCACTCCACCCCGCATCACAACTACAGCAAACTGACTAATCAACAAACACCAACTACTCCCAGATTTCACCGAATATCGCATCCCTATATAAGATTCCAGAAACTCCAATCAAGATTTGGGGATTGCAGAGAGATCTCACCAGTCCCGCCCGGCAGTCAGTGGGCGTCGTCTCAAGCCACCGGCGAGAATCCCAACTCCGGTGGCCGGCCAGCGGCGGCGGCGATCATGAATTGTGGGAGCTAGGGCTTGGGAAGGGTGGGGGGGGGTGAGGAGAGAGAAATTCTTGTGCACGCAAGCCAACGAGGAGCGAATAAATAGGGAGTAGGTGGGGGCCGATGATAGAGAAAACCGTTTAGAGAGAGAAAGGTGAAAAGGACGAGCTCCCACCTCTCGCGGCTGACATGTCGGACCCCCCACCAATCGCCTCCGCCCACGTCCTTGTTCCCCCGCCACCCTCCCCTTCCCTCTCTCTCTCTCTTCAATTTCTAGAGAGAGTGTGTGAGCTAGAGAGAGAGCAGAGGGTGGGGGAGATGACGTTGTTGCCTTTCACTTGTGGGAACAAACTGTTGGAGAGGAGAGGGGAAGCGCGTCGGAAAGTTTCGGGAAAAGCTTCAAGCTTTGGCCGAATTCGACGCCGGCGGCGTCGGCGATGTCGTCTTCGGCGATGGTCGGAGCTGGTGGGCGGTGTGGTGTTTTCCCCGGCCGCCATGAAAGAGGTTGAAAAGCTCGTCTCCTTCCCTCCGACGGCTGCATTGTCTTCGTTTCCCGTCGGAAAAATTTTCCGGTTTCGATTTTCCTCATGAGACAGTTTCTAGTTTCCGGTACTTTTCCTTTTCCGGGTGGCGGTTTGTGGCGTCATATATTTGAAAATTAGTTTCATCTTTCTTTATCATTTATTTATTATTTCTTTCTTCTAAAATTTAAGCAGAGATTTCACCAAACTCAAAACTTGATTTATCTTGTATGGGATAGTATTAAAGTTGATGAGCAAATTGTACACTACCATGCACGTTCATTGATAAGTGGTGCCTAATTTTTTGCCCTCGACTGTACAGTTTGATCATGGTGGGTCAATTGTTGGTAAACCTTGGCCAATTTGTCGAAATTGATGATATTTCTAAATAAAATGAAGTTGTGTGTGAAAAATGTTGTGAAATTGTCAGGTGGAGATGATGGTGACCTTTGATTTTGGTACAAAAGGCTTTGTCATTGCGGTTGTCACCACGGAAACTGGCCTTTCCAAATCTTCGTGTTAGTGTTAGTGTTTACCATAACTAACTTTACTAATCCCGGGAAGTAATAGTAGTTGAAGTCATAAATGACAGATGATACTAGGATGTTTAATGTTGCATTGTTAAGCAACTCCAGATTAGAATTGTAGATCATTATTTTTTATATTAATGAAGATGATCTTATGTTTACATTTACTATATATCCAGAATATATACAAGCTGCAATCTTATTTGGTATGCTAATGTATGTTTCTAGTCATGAAATCTCAATTATTGACATTTTTCCTTAAATTTCGGTAACCTTGAACCTCATCAACTTGTGAAAATGTAGAACACTCATACACGATGATATAATCACTTTGTACATATGTGCATGGGAATTTTTATGCGAAGCCTTTGAACTTGAAAACAAATTAATATTAGGTGGCTAAAGATTGAAACCGCAGAATGATAATTTTATAACTATAATGCTTAATGTTAATCATCAATCTTCATCTTCAAATTGAGTATCCCTCCAGTGTCAGGGTTTCTGGAGACAATGCCATGCTATGGTCTGTGTCCTCTTTCATGAGGCCTTTCTGAACATCATGCTACTCAGTTTCAGAAACAATGTCAGCCTCGATTCTTTTGATATTTCCCAACTTGGATGGAACTTTTTTATCGGGAGATCAATAAAAAAAGGCTGCTGATAATCAAGGAGATAAACATCGAATCAATAATAGCTCTTGTTATTTTGTTGCTAAACAGTTTGGTCACAGCTTTCGGAGAAGTCGTTAATCCATCATCTGAGGCCAGGATACATAAGTTGATATATAGGATGCTTGTTGGTCTATCAAAATTAGGCACCTCTCCTCAATATCATGATTCATGACTATATATCTATACGAGAATAGCAGTAAAATGCCCAATTAGTTCCCCTGTCAAATAACCACCATAAAAAAGAAATTTTCACAAGATATTGCTTGACAACGCAAATGAATATCATCACCTAATTGAGTTCTTCTAGAATGAGAACTATGTCAAGATCATTCACTGCAATCAAAATGAGCAGCACTTACGATGAAGAGCTAGCATGGTTTATCTGCCAAGCAGAGCCCAACATGATGGCCTAACCAACCAAGAAGCAGGCAGCCCTTCTCACTCGCCAAAGTGTACCCATCACACCCATAGATAGATAGCATCATCCTTGCTAGGCTCATACACTCTGAGGCTCACCGATTGGAATCCAGACCTGCCCATTGCCTCCTCCATTGATCAACTCTCTCGTGCCTCCCTACTCTCTCAGCTCCCTCATAAGCAATTATGTTTTCAATCTCTTCTGCAAAATGAGCCCTCTCTATATTGGCCCTCTGCATGCTTGGCCTCGGGAGGCTTGCCTCAAGTGAATCAAAGATGGCAGAGTAGTAGTGCAGTGACTCAAGGAACCTGCCGAGGAAGAAGGGCCCATTGTGGTTGGCATCTTGTTCCACTACAGTAAGGAGCACAGGGCCCAACTTTCTCATGGCTTGAAGGAAGGCCTTGAGGGAACCTCTACTCTCCTGAACATACTTGTGAAGGTACATTATACTATTGACAAAGAGTGTGTCACCTTCTCTGGCACCTATGGTCTCACCATTCAACAAGGAAGGTGCGGAGGGTTCCGGCACGGCATGGAACTCGAGGGACATGCCGAGCGAGGCAGCTTCATCGACAAGTGCCCTCATGCCGGCGTCTAGCTCAAGAAGGGCAGCGGTGGGAGGTCCAACGGCAGTGATTCGAAGCATTGGCGGTCCCTCGGGCCTCGATGCAAGTGTCCTGATTAGGGAGGGCCACTGGAGAGTGTGCTTCATGCCTAGATCAAGAATGTGAATTGAAGACTTTCCTTGTGCTGCTTGGCATATAGCATCATTTGCTGCCATGAAGCCAAAAGCAACATAAGGTGTGAACTGGTGAAGGAGGTGGAAGCCTTCCATCTTCTCCCCCCTCGTGACCAAGTATTGTGTATCCATGGTCACATTGATCAGTGGTCCACTTGGACCAGCATTGTGCAAAAGTGAGATTCTGGTCTTCAATCCCATTGCAAAGCAATAGGAGACTCTTTGCAATGAGTTCCCCCATAAATCCACACATGACCAAATTTGTCCAAGTATAGAATTGGCCAGCTTTGTGTCCCTGCACCCCACAGCCTCAGCACAAGCTAGTAGTAAGTGCACAAGGTTAAGCCCTGCATCAACCCCATTAGCCGCCACAATTCCCTCCATCTCCATGCTTGAATTCGCATCTGAAGCCACCCCCAACTCCTCCTGAAGAAACCCAAAATCGAATTCTTCTCCGTCACTCATCGAAACATCGGCTGAAGGATTTCTCGGCAAGGAGAAGCCTTGTAACTCATCAGGAGACTGCATTGGAGTCCGATCCGCCAGTGCAGAAGGTTCTTCTACACCGTAGGTGTCCATGTTGATGAAGCTGTCAACAAACTCATTTTGATCGAATGGTTGCAAACTTGGAGGGTCTTCTACCTCCCATGTTGGCCATAGCTCTAACTCATCAAGAATGTCGGACATATTGTTCAGACCTTGTTGGTCACCTTCTAGCTCAAGGCTAGCCGGGCCAAACCTTCTGATGGCCATCTCATGGTGGGGAACAATGGCAGCCGATGTGCCTGAAAGCCAACCAGCCATGCTGATTTACTTTCTAATTGCAGTTTTTCTAGTTGAAGGGTGGAATCAAACTGAGATTGAGGTTGAGGGGGCAATATGTATATATTGAAGATGAGCAGTCACGCATGCTGCAAGAGGCAAGGACATGCTAGCTAGAATATGCTACAATTGATTAAAAAAATGAAGATATCAGGATGCCTCTTGTTATGAAGGAAAGCATCTGATCATTTGTTGTTTGGTATATCATAAGATTATAGATTGACAACAGTATTATAATTAATTTATAAAGCTTTGTCCTTGTTGGTAGAGAAATTAAATACAGTTCCTTCATTGGGCTGATCAAAATTTACATTTTGGTGTTTTCCAAAATCAAAATGCAGTTAAAAAGTCATGCATGCTAGCTAGTTTTTGAAGTGTTGTGAACCGTATAAATGCTAAAACTACCGATAACCACAATGCGACATTTCATATGTTTTTCAGATGAGAAAGGCATGAGCTGGACTCTCATTTGTGTGGGGCAACTGCGTTTAAACTTTGAATCAAATCCTAGAATATGCTAAAAAGTTTACTAGCCATACCACAAGGGAGTGATTGAGTTCAAATGCTCAAAAACAAATTGAAGAACATCTCTTATGTCACCTTTATTGGGTAAATCAATGGCTTAAATTAGGACCTCATTCAATTTGAACAATTGTGAGATGTGAATGAAAGAGACTTTGGTGAAGAGCACAATCTCTAATCATGCTTACGTTAAGAATCAAAGAAAGCCGTTCCCAGATTTAAAGAAGAATAAAAGCCGGCTTCAATACTCAGAACTATCATAGCCGATTTGAATACATTGTTAGGTACCTCCATTGGTGTGCATGGACATAGTTGAACCAATCAAAATGTATTTGAATCACAAGCTTTTGTCTCATCTTAGCTTCCTTCTTGGTCGGCCAACAAAGAATGAGACATACAAGGTGGCCTTGATGATCAGCTAGTTGTAAATGGATACATTGAAAGTGACTTTAACGGAGATTTCTGATAGTTAATTTCTCTCTTTTCAACTTTGATGTTTACTAGTATCTATCTTTACCTTCATTTACATTGCCATTAAGTGGGAACTAAGAATTATTTGAATTGCACGATTAAAGAGGTTATAAATCGTCTAATTTAGAATTGTTGTGTGAATGAACGGAAACATTGGACTCCTTCAAGCCTGACCGAGCTGGTTGTCCAAAAGCTATGAGAATGCAAATAATCACATACAAGAATGGTTGGTTTTGTTGTCCAAGGTGGGAAGCACTAATGTTTGGCATGGTTTAACAATTATTTGGATTACCCAGTTATCAACCTAGCTGCCATATTGAACATAGGATCGAAATATGAAATAACCCAATTCAATAGAGGAATCAACTCTGTCAAACAACTCCCTTGCCACCAATAACACATCACAAAGGGAAGCAAAATCTAGAGAGATCTACTCTTTCAAAAAGATCTGAGAGGGTGATTCCATTGCCGTGATTGCAACCGATCAGGGGAGAGTCGGCCACCAAGGAGTAACTTCTGCGGCATTGACAAAAGTCGGGCCTAGCCTGAGATGGTGCCACCAGTTATAGGAATGGCCGGCGAAGGTAAGGGATGTGTTAGAGTTCCTTATCGTACGTGAAGGTGAGAAAACATGAAAGATATAATAATGGGGGAAGTCGTAAGACATGGTCAAATTAATTAAGAGGCACAAAGAACTCAAAGATAATTTTGAAAAACGAAGAAGGAATTTATTGGCGAGTCATGTTCTAATGCTTAGAGAGATATTTGGTGTTCGTTCTTTGTATTTAAGAAGTTGACTATATTTCGAATATATTGTTTTGTATTAATTATTTATAAATATAAATTTATAATTGTATGCAATTGTTATAATCTACATCACATTAAGTATGGTATTACGTGCTTTACGTGAGGTTACGAGGTTTTATAGTAAGACTCTTTCTCCCTTTAAATCCTTATGATATATATAATTTATATATATACATACACAGTAAAACTTAGTTGTTCTCCACCACAAAATAATGTGGACCATCTGATTAATATATGATGTTAGATAAAATTTCTCCCACCTTCATCGACCGCGTTGCCCCGGTCTCATTCCCACCTCCTTAAGCT